>OX596006.1:5719153-5890268 GCA_951394115.2 Drosophila phalerata | reverse complement strand
CCCCCCCTCCGCCCCCGCAAATAGCGAAAAACAGTCTGAACAAAGAAATCTCAGAAACTAATAGAGATAGAGTTACCAAATTTGGCACACAGATTTATATATACCTCACGCAGATCAAGTTTGTTTCAAATTTAATCCACGCCCCCATCCGCCCCCGCAAATCGCGAAAAACCACCACACCCACAGTTTTTAAGATAATACGTTTTTTGTGATTATTACCGTTATCTATTAGCATTATCTATTATCCCACTAAATCGCATCAAGATCGGACATGTAGAACGACAGTTATGGCGAATTAAAGTTTTCAGAGCAAAACAAGTATTTTCTTTAAAGTACTTTTCAATATATTTAAGTAAGTAACGGGTATCATATAGTCGGGATCTCGACTATAGCCTTTCCCGCTTGTTTTTTATAAGTAACGGGTATAAAAATAAAAAAATATTCATGAAGAATTAAAATTATGTAAAAATTAAAAGAAAGCAAATACTAAAGTCTTTTCTATTTCAGAATTCACTTGTAAGAGAACGCATTTGTCAACACCACACGAAGAGAAACAAAACAAAGGGGTGAGTAAAGCGTTCTTTTTTCATTCTCAGTACTCACATAAAAAAAGAAATCCAGACGAAAAATAAATAGTAAACACTTTTAAAAAAAAAAAGGAAAAAAAACTTAAATAAAAGGGGAATTTGGTAGTTTTCTCATACTCTTGGCTTTTCTCGCAATTTCGTTTGCGTTATTTGGAGCTCCGACTCGTCATGTTTTTTTGACACAAAAAAAAAGAACCAAATTAAGCAGAAATGCAGGAGATGAAGGAGACATTGAGCAATTTTGATGCAACCTTGTCGATGTTGACCACTCAGTTGGCAGGTATGAGAGAGGAGATGAAGAAATTTGGTGCTAGAGTCGTCCCGTTAGAATCTGACTTTGAACGTCGCAACCCGGTGGTAGTCGAGCCATTGCCTTTGGTGCGTCCGCGCAACGAGTACGAATTGAAGGAGGCTTCGACTTTACCGGACTGTGTCAAAGAACTCCAGGTATTTGAAGGCGAGTCCGAAACGTATATCTCTTGGATTAATAGGGCGCAGTCCATTTTAAATGACTTCAAGATAGTCAAAGATAAACCGTTGTATAGGTCCATTGTCGTTCACATTAGACAAAAGATAAGAGGAAGTGCGGATTTGGCGCTCATCTCTTATAATGTGCAGGACGATGATTGGCCGGAAGTCAAGCGCGTCTTGGCACTGCATTATGCCGACAAGCGAGACATTCGTACCTTAGAATATGAGCTAAGTCAATTGACCCAGGGTGGAAGGAAATTAGAAGAATTTTACATGGAAGTGAACAATTACTTTACGCTAATTCTTAATAGCTTGAAGAGCGGAAATCACCCCGCAAACGTTATCAGCGCTTTGATTGACACTTATAGGGACAAGGCGCTCGACGTCTTTATCAGAGGACTCGGCGCAGATACTTCTAGGTTATTGGTGGTCCGCAGTCCTATAGATTTGCCAGAAGCGTACTCTATATGTTTAGAGTTGCAAAGGTTGAGTCCTAGGGGACACGCTACGCAAAAAAACGCAGTAGGCAAGTTTGTGCCATACACCCCGGGATACCACCCCATGGGTTCCCAGAGATTCCCATCAACATTCCAAATGTCCCCCAGGCCGCCAATGGGCACAGCTTTAATCGGGGTCCCCCACATAGATTTCAGGGGCCAAGACTGGCAATAAAATCTGAATCGAACCAGTCTGGGCAGAGTTACCGATCTAACTTTAACTCACCTCCTCTAGAGGCTGGGGTTCCCGTCAAGCGCAGTCCAAGCGCATCCTCGAGCCTAAATCCTATCCGGAAGGCTCAGAGGCTATATCACATGGAACCAGTTTTGCACTCCGATCCCCAAGAACAGACGGATGAAGTGTACTATAGGGAGTCAAACCACGAGAGCGATACCTCACCTCAGGAAGCAAACCTGGACGCATCGGTTGAAGCGGCGGGTCACTCAGATGGGAATGAGGCAAATTTTATGACCGACGCCTCTTTAGTGTACCGTACATAGAGTATGGTACGATGGATGGGGCTAGGCTACAATTTCTTATAGACACCGGCGCGAATAAGAATTTCATAAGCCCCAAATACGCCGCCGGCAGCACAGTACTGTCTACTCCTTTTTTTGTCCAATCTGCCACGGGTTGCGTTAAGATCACGCATCGTCTCGTGGGACAGTTTTTTAAGCCAATCGGAAACGAAACGGCTGTAACCTTTTTTGTACTTCCTGGGCTAAGTTCCTTCGACGGTATAATCGGTGACGACACTCTCAAAGAATTAAAAGCTCTAATCGATAGGAAGAATGACCTCCTTATACTAGCGCCTGGAATCAAATTACCTCTTTTAGCTAGACGATCTTTGAATGTACACCCATTATTAGATGTGAAACATCCTGATTCTATTAAACAAACGTTGAATTCACTCATTACCGAATACTCTAAGATTTTTGTGATTTTTGGTGTGAGTGGGTACACCCGGTGAGGCGGTGGACACTAGCGTGAGGGCAGAAATCCGGACAAGAACTTCAGAACCAATTTACATGAAAAGTTACCCTTACCCAGCTAATATGAGGTCGGAAGTAGATAAACAAATAAAAGAGCTTTTGAGCGAAGGGATAATTAGACCATCTAAGAGCCCTTATAATTCCCCGGTTTGTATAGTTCCCAAGAAACCCAAACCCAACGGCGAAAAACAATATCGCATGGTAATAGACTTCAAGCGATTGAATGCCGTCACTATTTCAGACACTTATCCGATTCCGGACATTACCTCTATCTTGGCTAGCCTCGGTAAGTACTTTACGACCCTCGACTTAACGTCAGGGTTCCACCAGATTTACATGAAGGAATCAGACACGCAGAAAACAGCGTTCTCAACACTAAATGGGAAATACGAATTTCTTCGTCTTCCTTTTGGGTTGAAGAACGCCCCTGCTATTTTTCAACGCATGATCGACGATTTACGTATATATAGACGACATAATAGTCTTTAGTGAAGACTATGAAAGTCATTGGAAAAACCTCCGCGCCGTCTTTGACAAGCTGAAAAAAGCAAGACTCCAAGTAAATTTGCAAAAGACACATTTTTTATCAAGACAGGTCGAATTTTTGGGTTACGTGGTGTCCGCAGATGGTATCAAAGCAGATAACAAAAAGGTGGAGGCGGTAACTAAAATGAAACCCCCTTCCAATGTCATCAAAGCCAAGATAGCGAAACCATTGACAAACATGACTCGAGGAGAACTCGCCAGAGTGAAGTCATCGCAATCAAAGAAAGTCCCCGTTGAACTCGATGAGGAAGCTCTAAAAGCTTTCGATGACCTAAAAGCTATTCTTTCTTCGTCAGAAGTGCTAGCATTTCCCGATTTTTCCAAACCATTTCATTTGACCACGGACGCGTCAAATTACGCCATCGGGGCAGTTCTTTCCCAAGTCGACCAAAACAAAGACCGTCCGATCTCCTACATCTCGAGAACTCTGAATACATCCGAGGAAAGCTATGTCACCAACGAGAAAGAGATGCTCGCGATAGTATGGGCATTGGATAATTTGCGGTCTTACTTGTATGGTGCGGGATCAATCAAAATTTTTACAGATCATCAGCCACTCACATTCGCATTAGGGAATAGAAATTTCAATGCTAAGTTGAAGCGTTGGAAAGCTCGCATTGAAGAGTACAACTGCGAGTTATATTACAAGCCTGGGAAATCTAATATCGTTGCTGATGCTCTCTCACGTATTTCATCCTACGTAAACCACTTGGGCTCAGACACGGCCACGGCATCCGAAGCAGATGCAGATTCTGTGGCAACCATTCACAGCGCTCTCGAAGACGCTTCAAATTTGATTCCTCATGTCGAGGTTCCTATCAATGTCATATAATTCCAGTAGGAAATAACGCTATGTCGAATCTGACAGATTCCCTGAAAAAATTCTTGAAGCCTTCTGTGGTGAACGGCATTAAAATGCCGGATGCTTATCTGCAATTCCTTCAAAACTGTTGCCACGAAAACTTTAGACTATACAGGATCCGTATAACCCAACGTCTCGTAACAGATCTATCAGACGAAGAGCAGATATGCGAGGTTATCGATACGGAACATCGTAGGGCTCATAGAAACCCAAAGGAAATGCGCGTACAAATATTGGAGAAATATTATTTCCCTAGGATGTCTAACATCATACGCAATCAGGTGTCTACTTGCACGAATTGCAAACTCTTTAAATATGACAGACATCCCCACAAACCGGATTTTCGACCAACCCCAATTCCAAGTTACCCATGTGAGATACTCCATATCGATATTTTCACATTGGAAAATAACATATACTTGAGTTGCATAGACAAGTTCTCCAAATTCGCTAAACTCTTCCCACTACAGTGCAAAGCATCAGTCCACTTGCGGGAGAAACTTGTGGAGGTCCTTCATTATTTTACGGCACCAAAGATAATGGTTTCGGATAATGAAAGGGGTCTTTTGTGCCCAACAGTCTTAAACTATTTGCAAGCCTTAGATATCGAGTTATATTACACACCAACTCAAAAAAGCGAGGTGAACGGCCAAATCGAGAAATTTCACTCCACATTTTTGGAAATTTACAGGTGCATAAAGCCCGAGTTTCCTACGTTAAGAAACACTGAGTTGATACCAATTGCCGTAGACAGATACAACAATTCGGTCCATTCGGTAACAGGCAGGAAACCAGTGGACATTTTTTTCGACCGAGCCTCAAGGGTAAACTACCAGGGTTTGATTAACTTTAAACAGCAAACCTTGGAAGATATAAAGGGCCTAATTCAGCATAAACAGGAGTTGACGAATAGTAGACAGAACAGAAACAGGAGTGCCCTATCCTACGCACAGGGCGATACAGTCTATGTTGCCAACAAACAGATAAAAACGAAAGAAAAACAACGCTTCAGACCGGAGGAAGTCCAAGAAGACAGGAAAGTTACAGTAAAAACAAAATCTGGGAAAGTCTTCCACAAATCCCATTTGAAAAGTTAAAATGCATCCCCGAAACATTTTTTTCTCTTTTTCAAGTTTTTATCGGTCGTAATAAAAAATTTGACGTTTGTTTGTGAGAAGGGAATCGAACACAGAATGCTTTACAACTCTAGAACACTGAAGTACACAAACACACAATAGCTATAAGTAAAGAAAAAAAGTAACAATTTAGTTAAATTCAATGGTACGGGTTTTTCCAAGTAACAAACTAGAATTTAAAAAAAAAACAACACAAAAAACAAACAAAAAAATAACATAAAAAATAAAAAAACAAAAACAATTTAAAAAAAAAATATAAATAAATAAGTTTCACAATACCAAAATTTGGATAATTACCTTTAAGTCCCATATATCTTTTTGTACACCTCCTTTTTTATATTGTAAGCTTGATCATAATTCAAACAGTAGTCGCCGTTCATGTCTTTAAATATGACGCACCGGTTATTCCCCTGCAACAAGGCGTAGTCTGACGGATCAACGGAGTATTTAAGCTGGCTCACGTCGTAAACCTGGAACGCATGCAGTGCGTCGTCGAGGAACTAACGAACGAGGCCGCTGGAATCAACGATCAGAGGGTCAAGGCTTTGACCGACTAATACCTTCAACAAGTAATGGAGGGGATCACACGAATGACTAGCACGTCATTACGCAGGCCACGATCCGTAGACTGGCTGGGATCAGCATGGAAGTGGGTCGCTGGATCGCCAGATGCATCGGATTGGAACGCTATCCTGAAGGCACAGGGCAACGTCGAGAAGAACAACGACCAGCAAATCCGAATAAACACGAGACTTTTTGACTCAACACACGAGTCGCTCCACCGACTCAACGAGGTGATAGCGAAAGTCAACTCGATAGATGGGGACTTTCATGCGACGACAGCCGTGTTGCACAAGTCCATAATCCTTGCAGAAGAGGTCAACGAAATGACGAGGGCGTGTCAGTTGGCCAAGACCGGAGTGGTCAACTCCAACTTGCTGGATCACGACGAAGTCGAGACGATCTTGTCGGAAGTAGATAGTCTCCCATACCAAAATGTGGTCGAGGCTGTCGAATTTTCCTGACCCACAATTCTGACGAACGGAACTTCCTTGCTGTACATCTTGGCTATGCCCAAGGTAACGGACAGGAGATATCGGTTGTTGTACCTCTACCCAACGATATCGGATGGAAAGCAAATCGTACTGGAGTACAACAAACTGGCCGTGGACGCCCTCGAAACTTACGCCGTCCTGGGAGACTGTCTATCTATCGGCAACACGACAGTTTGCCAGGAAAAGGATCTTCACAAATTGGCGGAGGATAGCTGCATCCCCCGGTTGGTGAAGGGAGACCACGCCGCCTGCAACTATGTCAGGAACGACGAGGAGGTGGTCGAACTTGTCGACGACGGAACGATCTTTCTGACGCACTTCAACGGGACGGTAGCCACCGCTGCGAAAGACTACCATTTGGAGGGATCGTTCATCGTTCAATACTACAATGAAACGATCATGGTCGGCAACAGGAACTATAGTAGCTACTCGTCTACCCACCTGATGGCAATGCCGGCTGTATTGACACAGATAACGGCAACGGGATACCAGCTATCGTTGAATTATGTTCACGATTTCAACCTGAAAAATGTCCAAAAATGATCTAACATGTCTACGGAAATTCTGATTTCTTATTTCACAGAGTTACTCATGGCTTCAATCTTCATGGCGGTACTTTATATTGTCTGGAAGAAGATAAAGTCAACAAAGGGCATCCCAAAGCTGCGCAGTTCCACCCTGGGCCTGGAACCGCAAACCCTTACAACCAAGGCCTGATGATCTGTGGGACACAGATCTTGTGATGGGGAAGAGTTAACACCGGCTGGCACTCTTCTCCCCCTCCCCTATGCCAGCCCAGTTGCCCTGCTGCAACAACAACTGCAGCGGGTCATTGGCCGTATCCGGTTGCGGTCAACACTTTGGCAATCAGCAGTCGGTTACCGGTCAGCACTTTGGCAATCAACAGTTCTGGGTCGGCGTGTGCAACGCCGACTCAGCGAAACCGCGGCAACTGCTAGCGACAGCCAAGCGGTCAAGTTACAGCGCTTGCATGCCAACGTCAGCGCTGACGCCGCGGCCAACGTGACGAAGACTTCGTGGGAATCAGAGCTGGCCGGCGACGGCAGAGCTATTTGGACCGTCAATTAGTTTAGATCAATTTGGAATTAAGAATAAATAAAACTTATAACGATTTAATCAAAAAGGTCTTGTACACTTGTCTTCATTTATACCGAGAGATCCTATATGCAGCTGAGCAGCCCACTCAAGGATTTTACTATGTTTAGGTAAACATAGCCGGGCGCTCGCAGGGCGCCCAGACTTAACTTATATACTTTTGGGGGTCTGCCACGCCCCCTTCTGCCTGTTACATATATTTTGCCAAATGCATTATACCCTTTTTTGCCCATTTTTAATGGGCTCAGGGTATAAAAATTTTTGTATTGTATACGAAGAGAGTTATTTATTTCAAACAATATGCGCAAAAAAAAAGAATTAATTTTATATACACAATGAGTATAGCGTGGAAATCCAAAAAATTTCACGAAAAGACGCCAAACAATTATTCGTACACTCTGAGTTTAACCTTTCTTAACACTGAAATTTACCGTTTTTTGCGATTCTCTTTTGTGCTATGCGTTGACATATTGAATATTACGCACATTCCTCAGAAGTTTGCAGAATAAAGGTTAACTGGTATTTAATTTTGATACAATTAAGAAAAAATGGGACGAGGTCAGGATGTTTAATTAGTCAACTTTACACTATTTACGAGTAAAAATACTTCGAAATTTAAAGTGTACGAATAAATGTTTTTCTGACTGTACATATATATTTAATTATATTTATATAAATTTGCATGCACTAACTAAGCACCGCTTTGGAGATTATATTATAATAAATTATCATAAATTAATGTGCGATTTAGTGCTCTTGAGCAACAGGTAAATTAATAAGCATAAATGAATTGCTTTTTCAATTTCTCTTCGCACAGTCCACTATGGGGAATTTGACCATTTTTTTTGGAATTAATTAATAACTCGAGAACGAATGAAGTTTCTTTGGTCTAGTTTTTTGCATTGGGCTTATAAAAGCAATACGCAAATGTCCTAAAATAGTGGGCGTGGTGCCGCCTTTATTTTGGATTCTGCGATATGCAAATTTGTTTTTCAAGCTATGAGCACCAAATTTGCAGGTAAGGCGTGTTACTATGCCCATAACGTGCTGGTAAAATTTGATCCAAATCGGACAACTATATTATATAGAAATAATATAAATTATCGGTTGAAGACTACTTTTTTGTGAAAACCGTATTATTTTTCCATATTTTAATGCGAAACTTACCAGTTTTAAGAGTTTGTAAGTTTCTGGCATTTTAGTCAACCTTAGACTACCATATCATATACAAAAATCGGCTGTAAATCGCCAATTTTCAGTGTAATGAACAATTATGATTATTTTCTATTTAATTCTTATATGTAACAGCTAAAGAAAACCTTCAACTTTTAGCTCATAAAATTCGTGTAAAATTCTTAAAATAAATGCTAACAATTATTGCGTTAAAGTAGTTCAAAAAACAACCTCATTTGCTCTTTTTACCTTCGTAAAGTGTCATGTAAAATCAAACCCTGCATTTTAAAATTTGAGGTTACATGCTAAAAAGTTTATTTTCATAAAATATCGCAAAATATCGCAAAAAGTAAGTACATTGACATAACAACAACTAATTTATCTACAATACGTTATAAATATTATGGTGGACAAAGGTGGACATTTTTTTATATTTCCATTTAAAGTTTAGATTTATTTTCAATTTTCAATTAGTGAGGTGGCTCTCTGTTTAATATAACTACGAGGTCAATACGACCAAATTCAACAATCAAAGCTTTTAAACACAAAGAAAAAACCTCTCAAAACAGATTGCATGTCAAAGGTTTTAAATTTATAAACAATATCTATTAGTTTTCTGTACTTAAAGTTTGATGAAAAATGCAACAATTTTGAAAGCACGTGTTTTTCAATTACATAACCTCTGTTTGCACTGTTATAACTTAACAGTGGCGAGTTCTGTTAAAATTTTTGGTATGCAACATTACAGTTTGGACATTTCCTGGTCGATTGCTGTTATCAAGAACGTATTTTAATAACTTTCAAAAATTGAAATTATTCCAAAAAATCGGAAAAATTCCCCATAGTGCAGTCGTTCGTTCCCCCCCCCTCTCTTACCCACAACTGCAATTGCAGTTGTTCTAACCAAGCGCTTGCATGCAAGTGCATTAAGCACACACATACACACATACATACGCCAAACTAGCTGCAGCCCGCTTCCTTTCGTTTAGATTTTGTTTTATGCTTAGCGGCAGCTGTGTAGCTGGTGTTTTGTGCAATTTCATTGGCGCGATTTGGTTAAGAGACGTTCGCTCCCCTACATTGGTCAGGCATATTTCTCAAATTTAAATTTCAAGCGAGTGATATCAATAGTAAATTCGATTGTAATTGAATAAATTATTAATTTTTTAAATAATTAATAATAAATTAATTCTATTTTTTATTCAATTTAAATTAATCAAATAATAAATTCGATTGCTGTTCAATTTAAAAGTAAAATTATCGAATATTCGATTTATTTAAAATGTATTATTTGATATTTATTAAAGTTAATAATTATTTATAAATTCGATTTATTTTGTTTTTTTTTTTTGCAAGGATAATCGAATTTATCTATCGAAATGGCAAATACTAAGGAGACTTACGATGATGAAAAAAAAAAAAACGACAGTGTGCGTTGAAAGCATACTTCGTTCACATGACCAAATTGATCAAGGTAAATTAAACCTTGACTCTACTGAATTAGAACGTAGACTAGAAATGTTGGCCTTACATATAGACAGCGCGCTAAGATATCAAACTCGAGTAGAAGCATTTGATCCGGACGATAACTAAAGCTCGTTTACGATCCGTTATAAAGAGTCTAGGTCCTGACACGCAGGCACTCATTCCTGTTGCGACTCAACGCACACTTCTTTCACATCTGGCACTTATAAAGTTTAGTGGAAAATACTCCGAGTTTAAGAATATTATAGGCATATTCGATAAACTGGATGAGTCAATAAAAACGATTGAGAAGTACAATCATCTAATATCGTGTCTCCCTGGTGCAGCTCTGTGCACTATTAAAGCGTTCCAAGTCACCGAGGGCAATTATATAACGGCATTTGAAAGCTTAAAGAAGGTTTATGACAATGAATGTCTGATATTAATGAGCATATTTTACCTCTTTTTGACTTTCCAAAGATTGAGCATCCTTCTGCTGCAGCGTTACGTTCGATGATTGACACTGTGTCTGCCATATATGGCTTACTTCACTCGATAGGTGATGATAAAAAGATTTGTAATGCAATTATAATTCATCTCGTTATGAATGACTACACAAAAATGGAAAGATCAACTCGATTACGCCACCATTCCAATGTGGAGTGATTGTGAAACAGTCTTGAATCTTAGATTCTAGAATCTGTCCGTTGAAGCTTCAGCCAAATTATCTTCCGATAGTTCTAAGACAGAGTCAAAGGCTGTTTATAAAAACAATATTCAAAGTTCACTTTCCTGATCTGTGGCCAGTGCTAGAAACAATCAGGTGTCCCGTAAATGTATTTTCTGTAATTCCGAAGATCACAATATTTTGAGTTGTTCTGCATATGCCGCGCAATCTGTGCAACAGCGTTTTGAGCTCGCCAAGGCGGCTCCATTATGTATTAATTGCCTTCGGAAGGGACACACTGTTGCCAAATGTAAGGCAAATAGGTACAGAGTATGCAATCGTGCACACAATACACTGTTGCATAGATACTATGCTGTTTCTAACACTCGAGCGTTACCATCACCCTCTGACTCCGCCCAGGATCAACCATCGACTTCACATGCGTCCATGTGTGATAGTGTGATCCGAGCTACAGCAGTCGTTAGTGTTAAAACGAAAAGTCTCTGTCGGTCAAATAAAACAAGGTCCAAATTGTTCGACTCTGCAAAAAACTTGTTGGTTGGTTTGTCTAAGGGCGACAGGTCCCAAGACGGCTCAGGTAGTGAGCCTAACTTGTCAGGAAGAAACATATACCTCGATAGACACAACATTGCAGAAGTTTTGATCATTGGAAGAATTACCGTCACCTAAAAAAGTTCAAACAGTTGAACACCAGTTATGTGATAATTTAAAAATATTGCCGTCAGTTCGATTTGAAGTCGGATCCAAATGTCGCTTGAAAGACGATTGTCTCGGGATTCTAAGCTTAAGCGTACTTGGAATTTATGGAAGAATATGTTTCCCTTGGCCACATGTCTGAAATAGACACTCAAAGTCCAAGTACTCCCCACTTTTTTATTCCGCACCAGTGTGTCCTGAGACCACAGATCACGTCGACGAAGTTACGCGTTGTTTTTGACGCATCTTGTCGTACTTCGTCTTAAGTTGCGTTGAATGATCTTTGGTTGGTTGGACCGACCATTCAAGAGGAGCTGTATTCGATTCTGCCTCGATTTCGTTTACATAAGTATGCACTGACAGCTGACATCAAAAAGATGTACAGGCAGGTCATGATGCATGAAGCAGATCGAAATTTTCAGCTCATAGTGTGGCGAAAGAACCCATCAGACTCTATTAGGTACTTCAGATTAAACTCTGTAACGTATGGTACTGCGCCAACCCCATTTTTTTTGGCAATACGGTGTTTAACAAAGCTAAGTGACATGATTGAGTTGTCACACCCAAAAGCTGCTGACGTTATCAAGCACGACTTTTACGTTGATGATTTATTAACTGGTGCTGCATGCGTAGAGAACCTTCAGATAATAAAATCTGAAGTAGCGCAAATCCTTCTAGGCGCAGGTTTCGAGTTGACCAAATGGTTTTCGAATGCTCCTGAGTTCTCCGCAACAAATGCAGCTTAGTCAATAACTATCTCAGAGTCTGACACAACCAAAACACAAGGAGTGCTGTAGTTGCCAAATGAAGATGTCTTTCAGTGTAAGATAGACGATTCATTCATGGGTCTTAGAGCGACAAAACGGAATATTCTCTCGGTGTCATCGCGTTTATTTGATCCGCTTGGCCTGTTAAGCCTTCTGATTATCAAGGCAAGATGTTGCTCCAAGAGCTCTGGCTATAAAGGCAAGATTGGGGTGAATCAATCCCTATGAGCTTGGATAACTCTTGGCAGCAATTGAAATCAACTTGCAATTCAATTGCAAAGAATCAAGATACCACGATTTGTCTTTACAGAGCCAACTCGACCGATTGAGATACATGGCTTTGCCGACGCATCAATGCGATCGTTTGGCGCATGTGTATATATACGCATTTAAACAGCAGAAGGTTATCGTATCTCCTTGTTGACATCTAAATCCAAAGTAGCCCCCTCATGACTAAGACTCTTCGCTCACCTTCTCGCATATCTCTGTCACCGAATCAGAAATCTTATACGATTACCAATTGAATGGACTGATCTTTGGTCTGATGCTGAAGTTACACTTTATTGGATCAAACGACATGCTTCCTTGGCAACATTTGTGTCGAATCGTGTGGCTGAAATCCAAGAGTGGACAGAGAACGCTGAATGGCGCCATGTACCGTCAAAGCAGAACCCAGCAGATATCGTTTCGAGAGGCTGCCATGTTGACGAATTTTCTCGTCGAGCTGTCTCGTCGCTCAAGCGACAGTTCTGGCGGCGATGGTTATCGCTCTTGGAGAGCTGGTGGTCGTCGCCGAGGACAACCTGCCGCCCCAAAATTGGCTGATCGGCAGAGTGACGGCGGTCCACAGAGGAGAGGACGGCGTCGTGCGGGTCGACATTAGGACGTCCAATGGAGGAGAATTCAAGAGGCCTATTCATAAGCTGGCGCGGCTGCCGGTTTAATGAAGCCACAGTGCTTCATGGGGGCCGATGTTGGCGCAGGTCATCGGTTTTGTTTTATTTTTTTTTATATAAATCATGAAGTTTAGTGTCATTTAGGTTTAGGGCGAACCGAGAGCATAATAAAGCTTTCATTGGTCGATCTCAATGCGAATTCGTCTTGCTTTGCCGCCATTAGTTAGAGCTAGGCTTAAGAACATTTAAGTTTTAGTTGTCGAATTGAATTATTACATACACCCCGAATCGTTCTTCCTTTATACGTTTTCGCTGTCAACTTAAACGCCCCCAAATTTTCGGTTTCGATGCTTAATAAATTAAATAAATTAATTACATTTTTCATGTACTATTACTAATAACAACACTAATCTTTATTGATCTGATTGGGCTTTTTTGGGTTTTCCCCAATCCTTGCAACAAATGAAAATTTTGAAAATTTTTAATTTTTGCTTACCCCAGATCTAATTCAATTTTAATTCATTCTTTACAATTCATTATTTATATTTAACATTAATTTTATTTTAATTCTTATCTTAATTTTTATACATAATAATTTTTCTTTGCCAACTGCTTTTAGTCGTGCATAAATTAATAAATAAATAGCCCTATCATCTGCTTTGCGCCATGCGCAGACTTCCTTTTCGATCCCGCAATCAGACCTGGATCTGAAATCAAATACAAATACAAATTTAACATTTGAGTCAAACAATTTATTACCTCAACATGCTAGGACCCACCATAACCCATATGTTAGTGAAACTTCAGCCGCACAATTAACATCTGTATCCAATAGTGTGAATCTTAATGTCACGGCAGTCGTTACGGCAGTCAATCCACTGACTACCGTTCCGTCTCGCGTGTCATGGCCCCTCCAAGGCATTCCTCCTCCGAAACCTATGAGACATGTTTTTATCTCTAGGCTAAATTTAAATTTAATTACCCTAGGGAATTTTCGTCATTTAAAACATCGTGCTCTGAAAGTGTTTTTGAAAATATTTGTCAACAACACTTTTGGCCTGAACATATCTTTGTGCCTGAGAGCATAGGAAATGCAAGTCGAAAGAGAGATCGATTCCCGATCTCAGGTGATAGCTGCCCTTTTCCTGTTTCCTGAGACTTGGCTCAAGCCTGTCATATCTGATTCTTCAATTCTTTCTTCAAATACTATATATAGATGCGATCGCTTAACTCGAATTGGAGGTGGAGTACTGTTGGGTGTCGACTCCAATCTTGCCTCGGAACCGATTTCAGCCACTTTATATTCGGACATCGAGTTCATTTGTGTGAAAGTATCTTTCAATAAATTATCTATTTATTTAACATGTTCTTACATTCCACCCCCGGCTGATGAGACAGTATACGTAACTCATCTTAACGCTATTAAATTTTGGCTTGGGTGATTTTAATCTGTCCGATGTTAAATGGATCGCCTC
Source organism: Drosophila phalerata (assembly GCA_951394115.2). NCBI lineage: Eukaryota > Metazoa > Arthropoda > Insecta > Diptera > Drosophilidae > Drosophila > Drosophila phalerata. The sequence continues at coordinate 5,875,846 of OX596006.1, read as the reverse complement.
CAAAGACTCGAATTTACTTATTCCTAATAGCTCCAATAGTTTTATTGATAGTCTCTCAGAGCTATCTTTGGATTAAAATCAATCCTGTTTGCAATTCTATCAACAGGACACTCGACCTGCTATTTGTATTGGATCACATTACCATTGTATATAGGATTGTATCTTAGCCCACTTCTTTTTACGTTATTTATAAACGATCTTCCAACTGTTCTATCTCACTCACGTGCACTCATGTTTGTGGATGACGTCAAGCTTTGTTTAACTTATAGTGAACCTTTCTCTGATAGGTTTTTGCAAGCGGACTTAAATGCACTGTTTCTTTGGTGTCAATCCAATTTGCTAAATTTAAATAGTTCAAATTGTAAAGTAATAAGTTTCTACAAATCCTTTCGGCACATTTGTCGGTATTCACTTAATCGCATTATCTTGGAATGCTGAAATGATCACGAACGTTCAGTAAATGTTTTGGGTATAATTCTAGATCATGAACTGAAGTTCGATAAACAATTTGCTGTTACAGTCAATAAAGCAATGCGAGTTCTTGGGTTTACTAAGCGATGGTCCAAGGAATTTGATGATCCTTATATTACTTAGCTTTTATATACATCTCTTGTTATTCCGATTCTTGATATGGGTCATGCATTTCGTCCCCTCAATACGAAACACATCTTGCCAAAATAGAATCGGTTCAAAAACATTTCTTAATATGTGCTCTTCGCGGCTTGAACAGGGACTCATAAATTCAGTTACCCTCATACTCCTGTAGACTTCTCTTAATCCCTTTCCCTTTCTTACTAGTCGTAAAATTATTCTTGGAGTAATGTTCGTCCATAAATTACTACAGGGTCAAGTAGACTCAGTTAGTTTGATAGACTAACTAACTTTCAACATACCTTTAAGATCAACTCGTAACTTTAATCCTCTCTATCTTCAGCATTGTACCACTACCTGGGCTTTGCATGAACTTTTTCGTATTTTGTGTGCTGATTATAACAATCTGTACCGTACGATTAGTTTCGATTATTCTTCTCTTACTTTGAAAGTCTTTATATTATTATTTCTAACTTTTCTAACTAAATAACTAATCTCTTATATTATCTTGGTCTGTTTGGGTTTTTCTGGGTTTTCCCCAATCCTTGCAGTAATGTTGGATTATTTACTTTCTTTTTATTTTAGAAACCCCTAGAATATTTATATTTATATTTACATTTACGTTACACAATAATTAAATTTATTTTTTAATTTAAATGTATAGGTAAGTGTCGCCTGCTTATAGCATAACAATAAATAAATAAATCACTGTGAACGGCAGTTCGCGCTAGTGACGAAAGCAGCACAAAGGAAGCGAAAGGCGACTAGCTACATATACAGCTAATTGGAATATTTGTAACGACTGTCCGATCATATCGAGTTATAAATCGATCGAAAGGTATAGTCTTAACTAACAATATGGCATACTTAATCTGTTGCTAACCGACCTGGTTAATGAGATAAGGGGGTGTAAGTGGGAGGGAAAAAATTTAAATGATAGCAGCTAATGGCGCCGTTGGGGCTTTTTGGTAAAAACTTTTTTTAAAAAATCTTATCAAAAATACGCGTTTATTTATACCTCGATCACCCGAATCCGACAACTAGTCCAAAAGATAATTAAATTTGAAATGTTTAGTGAGCTTCTTAAAATGAGATGAAAAGTCAGTTTGTTTGTTTGTTTATTTGGATCCAATCGCTAAAAACGCTTAGATTGAATGATGGGGATTTATTTCTTTTAAAAAATCTAGAAATGTTTGGTATACGACCTTTTTAATTTTCCGCTAGTTTAGCGGGAAAACGATATTTTCCGCTAAAATTGAAACCCTCGTAGTTTCTAAACCGTAAAATATGTTCCATATATCGTTAAAATGGTGTGTTTGACGGCTTTTAGTCGTGCCTTAAAACTTTTTTTCTAAAGTGCTCAGGTAAAATTGTACAGGTGAAAAAAGTGTTTTGTCTCACATTTTGGCGATTAGAGAATAATTGACATTCTTCATCTTTATCAAATTTCAATATGTTTAAGTCAAAGAAATTTTCCGTTTTTTGACTTATCACATACATCTGTAAAAATTCGATTTCTCGAGATATTACCATTTAAGGGTAAATATACATATTACGTAAAGTTGACAGTTTTTTTTTTTTTTTTTTTTAAAGAATTCGGTTTTGCGTCTTTCTGCAACGCATATTAAATTTATATGGTCTTTTTCTCTTTATTATTAAAGAAAATTTTTTAATATGTAAGAAATTCAACTAATAAATTTACATATACACTGCCGCTCAACTGAATAGGTTCACGACTTTAGTCACTTTAAATTGGTCAGATCTTTTGAAACAATTGGTGGATTTTGTTGAAATAATTTTTATTTGATAGATTATAATCTATATATAATAATTATTTAGTTTTTAATAAGATGTAAAAGTTTCAAAGGTACAAATATTAAAATTATTAAATTTCCCAAAAGCCTACCAAAAATGGCATGCTTTTTTTTTGCTCAACTGAATAGGTTCATGAGATTAAAATTTAAAAAAAAATGTATATCGGAAAAATTCAAAGTTCGGATAAATTTTTTATTAAATATATATTATTTTACTATAATTTAATAATTAGTTTGACCTCCTGACTTTAGTATTACTTCATAAATTCGATTTGACAAGGATTAACAATAATTTTTAATAATTTAAAGCGAGATTTCGGTCCAGGCTTTCCTAATCGCATTAATTAAGGTCGCGGTATCTTCAAATTGTCTTTCGCCCTCGTGTACAAAAGTCCCCATATTTCCCCATAATGATTATGTCCGGGGAGTATGATTATAACTCAGACATTCTCACATTTCGGTTTTTAGTCAACTGTTTAAGGGGGTCTTCTCATTGAGCAACTTTTTTTTTTCGACTTTTTTTTTTTGCATTTATTTATAGCTTGGGTAGTTGTGAATATGATTTTTAGAAATTCGAAATACTTTAGAAGATACAGCCTTTTTTGTGAAGCAAGGTCTTCGTCAAAATGAGCTATTTTTTAATTACTTCAAACTTTAAACGCGTTTATCTCGAAACCATGTTTTTCGAACTAGCGGCCATGATATCTCCAGTTAAACTGAACCGATTTTCATGAAACAAAGTGGAATCGACGCAGAATTGTCACCATTCTCGGGTGAATGAAGACCATAATTTTAAAAAAATTTTTACTATTTTTTTTTTACACAAAACTACAAAAAAAAAGCCCGAAATTGAAATTTTGTTTTGAATGGCCGCCATTTTGTCAAAAAAAATCACAAAATTATGGTCGACATTCACCCGAGAATTACATCTATACTGATTATAACCCCGTTTTTGTTTTTCATTTAAGACGCTCCGGAGACCCGGAATCGTGGCCGCCGTGACGACACCTTTTTTTTCCACCACCAACTTTGAAGTCTCATTACTTTTCGAACAGCCCTCGTATCGAGGCCAAAGAAATTTTTTTATTTGCTTTGAACCTTTTGTAATACAATAAATAAAAAAGTTTTCAATTATTCTTTGCGTTTTCAAATAAGAATTTTTTTAAAAAGGGTCCAAAAACGGGTTTTGAATGAGAAAACCCCCTTAATACATCTTGCAGACGGAGTGTGGGTGTTATCATGCTGAAATGTCCATGAAATCCTGTCAAATAATTCGGAAAGTTGGGAAAAGCTCTTTTATAGTTCAGTATTGCACACACTTCCGTTTAATTCTGAAAAAACGAACTGTAGTTCACTACTTCCACAATATGCTACTATTCCCGACAAAATTTTACTACATTTACAAGTGTAGTGGTGACTTAAAACATATTAATCCTTTCGTTCGTCACGAAATTGGATATCAGGAATTTTGAGGCTAGAATATGCTTTCGTCACTAGAGTTTTACCTCGTGTAGGGGTTTTTTTTTTGTGGTAAATAACACAGTCAAATGAAATTTATAAAATAAAACTTCCGAGGATTCGAACTACAATGGATTCCTGTTAAAAGAAATGCCAATTGAGAAAGTGAAAGTGGAGGAGCTCTGCTGGGAATCAAGCACAAAATAAGCAAAAGTTCAATTGTTGTTTTTTAACGCTCGGCTACATCAAAGCTATTGAAATAAGAATACATGGAGAACTGTTATACATTGTACCTACCTAACTCAATTGCTCAAGCTGGGAAGCGGATTACAAAAAGCTTTTCGATTGGTTAGTACAAGAACAGAGGAAAAACATAAAGGTTACGAATTTAAAGGCATTTTTTTTAAATTCAAAATGGCGGATCTATTAAATATGTCCTTTTAAAAAATTTGCCATATTGCATCCGCTATTATGAATTTTTAAAAATTGATTTCAAATTCGTAATCATACGTTATACAAATATTTATATGTGCATCACATTTTTTTTTAAATTAAAACACGTATAATATTTTGAATAGTTTCAAAGTATGAGGCTGTATTTATAACATGATGTAGGTTAAGAAAACAAAAAAAAGTTAAGAATTGTAACTAAACTTATAAGCAAAAAACAATATTTAAGAATATATTCATAGTAAAGAATTTATTTATTTATTTATTTATTTATTGTCAAGCTATAAGCAGCCGACATTTAACTATACATTTAAATTAAAATATAAATTTAATTATTACAGTGTAATGTAAATGTAAATGTAATTATAAATATATATTTTATATTCTGGGGGTTTCTAAAATAAAAAGAAAACAAATAATCCAACATTATTGCAAAGATTGGGGAAAACCCAGAAAAACCCAAACAGACCAAGATAATATAAGAGATTAGTTATTTAGTTAGATAAGTTAGAAATAATAATATAAAGACTTTCAAAGTAAGAGAAGAATAATCGAAACTAATCGTACGGTACAGATTGTTATAATCAGCACACAGAATACGAAAAAGTTCATGCAAAGCCCAGGTAGTGGTACAATGCTGAAGATAGAAAGGATTAAAGTTACGAGTTGATCTTAAAGGTATGTTGAAAGTTAGTTAGTCTATCAAACTAACTGATTCTACTTGACCCTGTAGTAATTTATGGACGAACATTACTCCAAGAATAATTTTACGACTAGTAAGAAAGGGAAAGGGATTAAGAGAAGTCTACAGGAGTATGAGGGTAACTGAATTTATGAGTCCCTGTTCAAGCCGCGAAGAGCACATATTAAGAAATGTTTTTGAACCGATTCTATTTTGGCAAGATGTGTTTCGTATTGAGGGGACCAAATGCATGACCCATACTCAAGAATCGGACTAACAAGAGATGTATATAAAAGCTAAGTAATATAAGGATCATCAAATTCCTTTGACCATCGCTTAATAAACCCAAGAACTCCCATTGCCTTATTGACTGCAACAGCAATATGTTTATCGAACTTCAGTTTATGATCTAGAATTATACCCAAATCATTTACTGAGCCTTCGTTATCATTTAAACATTCCAAGATAATGCCATTTAGTGAATACTGACAAGTATGCCGAAAGGATATGTAGAAAGTCATTACTTTACATTTTGAGCTATTTAAATTAAGCAAGTTGGCTTGACACCAAAAAAACAGTGCATTTAAGTCCGCTTGCAAAAACCTATCATAGAAAGGTTCACTATAGGTTAAACAAAGATTGACGTCATCCGCATACATGAGTGCACGTGAGTGGGATAAAACAGTTGGAAGATCGTTTATAAATAACGTAAAAAGAAGTGGGCCAAGATGACTACCTTTGCGTTCTGTTACTTAAATAGTTGGAAATCCAAATAAGAAGATTATTCGGAAAACCGAGAAGATCGAGCTTATGAATTAATAGTGAGTTATTTACAGAATCGAAAGATTTACTAAAATCCGTATAAATAACGTCAGTTTGCATCTTTTTCTTGAACCCTTTAATCACAAGAGAAGTAAACTCAAGAAGGTTAGTGGTTGTCGATCTACACCTCATAAACCCATGCTGAGTAGGAGAGATAATAGAACCACATAATTGTTGAAGATGAGAAGTTATTATTTTTTCAAGCAACTTCGGAATTGCAGAAAGCTTAGCAATACCCCTATAATTCTGAACGTCGCATTTAATACCCTTTTTGTGAAGAGGGATAATATAAGAGTCTTTTCATAGATTTGGAAAAGACGAAGAGTCAATTGATAAAGTGAATTACTTATGTAGCGGTCTACACAAAGATTCCGCACAGTACTTTAATACGGAACCAGGCACACCATCGGGACCTGGTGTATGTACTGGCTTAATTAATTTAAGTTCACAAAGAAGAGAGCTTTCTGTGATTGCGGGGCTATATTGGGGTCTACTCGTAGAGTATGTAGTTTGGAAAAAGTCAGCAAACAAATCGGCTATTGATTGGTCAGAATTAGCTTGAACGTTATTAAAGGTGAGAGATGATGGAAATGATATAGTTGTGCGTTTGGAGTTTACAAATTTATAGAACTGCTTAGGATCTCTAGAGAATTCAACCTTACAACGTTGTAAGTAATTGTTGTAGCACTGAGAGTTAAGTACCTGAAAATTGGAGTTGGTAATTACATATCTGGAGAAATCGTAAGGATTTCCAGACTTTTTATATTTTTTGAATTGCTTGGATTTCACATTTTTTAAATGCGATAACTCTCTAGATAACCAGGGGGGTCTAGAAGAACTGATAGGAGATACAAGCGGAACGCAGATATCAAATAAAGAATTTAAAGTAATATAAAAAAGCTTAATGGCATTATCCAAATCAGAACATGCGTATAGTTGAGACCAATCCATACACGAAATCAGATTGTTTAGTCTATTGAAATCTGTTTTGCTAAAACACCGAATGCGCACAGCGGTATTAAATGATAATACATTTGAACGCAAAGGTAAATTAATGCATGTATTAAGAGCTGAATGGTATGGGTCTTCTGGCATAACCAATGGGTCAATCCTAGATACAATGGTATTGGTGGGGTCCAATACAAATAGCAGGTCGAGTGTCCTGTTGATAGAATTGCAAACAGGATTGATTTGTACCAAAGAAAGCTCTGAGAGACCATCAATAAAACTATTGGAGTTATCAGGAATAAGTAAATTCGAGTCATTGGAGGCGATCCATCCAACATTGGGCAGATTAAAATCACCCAAGACAAAGAGCAAGTAAGTGTCAGAAGCTAAAGATGATATCTATTTAATGGCGTTAAGATGAGTATCGTATACTGTATCATCAGCCGGGGGTGGAATGTAAGAACAAGTTAAATAAATAGAAAATTTATTGAAAGAAACTTTTACACAAATGAACTCAATGTCCGAATTAAAAGTGGTAGGAATCGGTTCCGAGGCGAGATTGGAGTCAACAGCCAATAATACTCCGTCCCAATTCGAGTAATAAGTTCACATCTATATATAGTATATTTAGAAGAATAGAAAAATCTGATGTAGCAGGTTTGAGCCAGGTCTCAGTAAAACAGATGATGTCAAAGTCGAAGGAATGACTGTTAAGAAATAGGCTAGATAACTTACTATTAAGGCCTCGTACATTTTGGTAAGCTAAAGAGATAGAGGAAATTAGTTTTTTGATACTACGTTTGAAGGTATAACAGGTAAAGAGGAGCCATCACCTGATATCGGGTTCCGATCTTTCTTTCGATTTGCATTTCCTTGGTACTCAGCCACAAAAATATGTTCAGGCCAAAAGTGTTGTTGACAAATATTATCAAAAACACTTTGTGAGCACGATATTTTAAATGACGATATTTCCCTAGGGTAATTAAAATTAAATTTATCCACCGAAATATCAGCATCTTGTATTTTGTTTTGGACATAAGCCTTAACATCATACGGAGACTAATCTTTAGAAAGCCTAGAGATAAAAACATGTCTCTTAGGATTCGGAGGAGGAATGCCTTGAAGGGGCCTTGACGGGCGAGGCGGTACGGCAGTCAGTATATTGGCTACCGTATCAACTGGCGCGACATTCAAATTCACACTATTGGATATAGATGTTGATTGTGGGGCCGAAATTTCACTAACATGTGAGTTACGGTGGGTCTTAACATGTTTAGGCAATAAATTGGTTGATAAATTGGTTGATAAATTGGTTGATTGAAATGTACCATTTGTATTTGAATGCTGCAGATCCAGGTCTGATTGCGGGATAGAAAAGGAAGTCTGCGCATGGTGCGAAGAAGAACTACTCTTTTTTCGTTTAGGTTGCTCATTCAATAATGACGAATTACTGAACAAGTTTTCCATATCCGAAAAAACGACATTAGCTTTATGAAAAAGCTTCGATAAGTCCTTAAAACTTTCTCTGGTTCGCTCCATATACTTGCGAACTTGCACCTCAATGTCCCGGCAAGTTTCACAACGCCATCTCAAGCCAACGTTTTTATCAAGACAATCTTTGACTTTAATGTTTAAGCCAAGACACTTTAAATGAAAAGTCCGGTCACAAAAATAGCAAGAAGAAACTCTTGCCTGGAATCAGTAACATGACACTTGTTAAAATAGCAGACCAAATCTGATGGCATAGTGATATAGGGTATTCTTTAGTCGAATCAAAAGTTCGCAAAAAATAGGCTTAACGCACAAAGAAAAACAATGCGCTTGCGCTTGCAATGTTTAAGACGATTGTTAAGTGAGAGCACAACTAGAGCACACTGAGAGCGACAGAGCACGTTAACAGAATGTTAAGTACCCAAACAAAAGCAATGCACTTAGCAGCTGATTTAAAAGAGAGAAAGAGGGAAAAAGAAAACAACAACAAATATATAAAGCACAAATTGATATACACATGAAAATTTAGGTTTTAATTTAAATAGAACACTATTTAAGTACAAAAAATGTACACATAAAACACCAAAAGCATATATATATTAACTACACAAATATAAATAATAATTACGTGGTTAAAATGCACAAAAACTATTCAATTCACAGAGCACAGTAAAAACACGACTGGACACAGAGAGTGTTAGATATGTTATATGTGCATTCTTTGCCCTTGGGTCTTAAGCTTGCTTATGTTGGTGTATTTAAAAGTTGTCTTAATGTTAGTAATCAATTTTTTTTCCTTTATTATTTAAAACTAGTTTGGGGCAATCCGGCATAAAATTGACTAATGACTGTAAAGTAGATATGTCAATATGAGCCCATTCTCGTTCTATTGTCATTTATTGCCCTTCTTTATCCCGGAATCGGTATCTGTTGGCAAAGTCTAAACGAGCCTTAATATGCCGTTGCAAAAGCTTTGATTCAGATACCATTGAGGTATGTTTACGGAATTGATTTTCATTTAGAACTTTAATTATTCTACTCCTTGGTTTTTGAAGCCCCAAGTGGGCCCTTATTTGACCGCTGCTCATCATATCCTCCACTGCTAGACGCCGAATCTGTCGTGTGCATCGTTCGTCGATGTCGGTTTCCGTCCGCTGCGTCGAGCTGTACAATATTTTTTATGGTTTTTCAAAAACCTAGAAAAACAGTTTCTATGCCGGTTGAGTCTGGTTGCTATTTCGTAGATCTTGGTGCCGCATTCATGCATGCCAATGATAATTCCCTGCACGTGATCGGACAAACTAGCACCACGAGGCATTTTAGCCTGGAAACAATAAATATTATATACATATTTGGCATAGTTTTTATAAGCAATATACTTACAATAGATATTTAAAGGAATTTCCAAAAATTACGCTTAATCTTCAAAGCTAACAGCAAGAAAGATCAGCTTGAACTGTTTTGCACATTTAACTATTTACTAAGCAAAACGCAATTCTCGAAAACATTTTCGAAGTAACGGTACTACGAAAGAGAATAAAATGGCAGAATTTCGGTCGCATGGCATTTACAAAGTATAATACAATCATTCTGCATTCATCAGACTTTGAAAACTTTACTTATAACAGTAAAAAAGAACAGAAGCAATAATGCACATATAAATATTTGTATGACGTACAAAACCGATGAACTTTTCAAAAAAGTTTCCGCAATATTGGTTTTATGGAGTTATTTCGAAAACCTGACGTGCTGTGGTTAAATAGATTAGAACTCAGCAACCCCAAAACCATATAGTATGCATGGTGAGACCCTCAGGTCAGGCATCAATTTTATTGTGTGGTATCGTGCAATCAATTGGACAGCTACTTCAAATATCTTTTATCATTGCGGACGGCAGTTCGCTCTAGTGACGAAAGCAGCACGAAGAGTGCGAAAGGCGACTAGAAATATATACAGCTTATATGGATAATTTACTATGACTGTCCGATCGAAAGGTTTAGTCCTAACTTACAAAATGAACTTTATCTTACTTACCTGGTTCACGAGGTACAGGGGTGTAAGTGGGAGGGGAAAAATTTAAACGATCGCAGCTAATGGGGCCGTTGGGTTCTTTTGGTAGTTTTCTATTTTTTTTAAATTCAAATAAATAATACGCGTCGATTGATACCTCGATCACCCGAATCCGACAACTAGTTAAAAAGATAATTAAATTTGAAATTTTTAGAGGACTTCTCAAAATGAGATGAAATGTCAGTTTGTTTGTCTGTTTGTCTGTTTGTCTGTTTGTCTGTTTGTCTATTTGTCTGTTTGTCTGTTGGTCTGTTTGTCTGTTTGTCTGTTTGCCTGTTTGTTTGCTTGCATCAAATCGCTAAAAAGCCCAAGAAGTAATGACCTATTCCGTTTTGAAAATCTAGAAAAGTTTGTTTTACGACTTTTTGAATTTCCCGCAAGTTTAGCGGAAAAACGCTCAGGGTTTGATTTTGCTATGCTACTTCGTAGTTTTGTAGTTTTTCTTTTGCTACTGCTCTGACTTTGTATAGAGCATTTTGGAGAACAAAAAGTTGAAGAGCAAACAAAATTTTCGACTACTGCTACTGCTATAGTCGTAGCATAAGTTTTACTACTGTTGTAGTAGCTTTACTTAAACTACTCTTGTAGGAGCTTTTGTAGGTGCTCTACGATATGCTCCCGTAGTTGCTACTGTAGCTATGACTATTCTGTCAGAGCATTTAATTTAAATTTTATATAGTGTTACAATAAACTTAGTAAACCATTTCTATGTTGATTATAGCATTGGTTGGAACTCTTAAAAATGTGGTCAAATAAAATGTAAATGTAGATGTGTAAGCAAAAAAATTTGTATTCTTCCTTTCATAATTGAAATCCGCGAAGAAACTTTTTCAAAAACTTTAATATTTAAAACAATTTGATAATTCGCAATACTTTTTGCGAAAAAGATTTATAAGTCGCTGTTGGACTTTGGGCGCCGGTCTACTGGCCTAGCTAACTTTAGCTAGGCCTAAACCTAACCAAATTGGAGCATTAATTACACCTGGACCAAAATATTTAATTATATCTCGAATCAATGATAAAGAAAAACAATTCGACCTTTCACCATTTATAATAAAAAAAAAATCATTGATTCTACCTGTGGCGGACCTGTAATCTCATGTCATACTTTAAGAAGCGGCGATCTACTTGTTACAACTAAAAACGAAAACAAGCCCAAAAGCTAATGAAAATGACATCATTCACAACCAACATACCCGTTACTGTTACGGAGCACCGACACTTAAACTACAGAAAAGGCGTTATCTATTGCAATAATCTTCGAAATGTCTCAGAAGATGAAATAATAGCAGAACTAAAAACATCGAATATTACAGCAGTGAAAAAAATAATGTGAAAAATAGAAGGTGAGCTAAAAGAGACTGGCCTACACATACTAACATTTGCCTCGACTACACTTCCAAATCACATTATGAATGGTTATGAAAAAACAAACATACGTCCTTACATACCTACACCACTCATATGCAATTACTGCCTCCGCTTCGTTCATACATTTAAAGTATACCAAAACCAAAAAAAGAAGAAAGAAGAAAATAATAAAACCTGCTTAAACAATATCAGCTGCATTAACTGCAAGATAAACAAATTGGAATATAACGATCACTCCTCAATAGATAAGAAGTGCCTAATATATGAAAAGCAACAAGAAATTATCGCTATTAAAATCAACGGAAAAGCAAACAACAAAACAGCATACGAAATATATAATCAAAGATATCAAAACAATTATAAAACCTGTACCGATGCTACGAAAACCACACCAAACACAACTCCAGATGCTAACACCGTTAAATTAAGCACCAACACAGCCAGCAGCCTTTATCTTCACTTAATGACCTTAAAAATCATACAATGGAATATACGCGGTTACTTAAACAACTACAGTAAATTGCTAATAATTTTAAAAAAGCAACACCCACATATTATAACATTACAAGAAACTCATTTGTTTAACCAAATCAACAATATACCAATTCCAATAAACTATGTAATGAAAACTTGTGATGCATCTAACCGTTGCGGTGGTGCAGCCATTTTATTCCATAGATCTATTTAATACAAACAACTAAATACAAATCCAGATTTTGAAATAGTAGGCATAGAAATCGAATCAAAAAAATCTTAGAATTTTTTCCGTTTATATAACACCCACTAAGCGTTTCTCAATACAAAACCTAACCAACATGTTTACTACACAAAATACATCTGCAATAATCACTGGGGACTTTAACAGTTGGCACACCAGCTTGGGATCCCGTGAAAACAATTCAAAAAGGAACATTGTTGCAAAATTTATAGATCAATCACAGTTTATTCTATTAAATGACAAGTCACCAACCCACTTTTCAACACACAATAGCTTTTCTCATATTGACTTATCACCTTGCACCCCTCAGATCGCACCCTTCAGATCGCACTTCTTATGGAGTGAAAAATTTCCGATGACCTAAATTAATTGAAAACAAAATGTATCTTACAGAATTTAAATCCAGTTTACATTCACTAAAAGGCTCCACGCCAGACTTAATAGAATATCTTATCCAATGTTAAAAAACAGCTCGCTAGAAGTTCAAAATAGAATCATTCATCACATTAATAACATCTTTAATAACCACATCCCTCAAATATACAAAAACGGCCTTATTATTCCCATTTTAAAACCAAATGGCAACAAAACAGAATTATCTTCCTACAGGCCAATTTCTCTTAAATGCTATGAAGCTGAACTACTTGACAATATTATTGCGAGAAGACTATGGTGGTTCGTAACAAACAACAAACTATTAAATCAAAATCAATTTCGTTTTAAGAAAGGTAAATCCTTTTGTTAAAGTCTTCTTTATGCCGACTTTCTTATAAACTTAAATATAATATAATTAATATATGTGCAGAAAGCACAACTGTACATGTAAAATATCATTTAACAATATCCAAATCTCAACAGTATCATTCCTAAAAATCTTGGGTCTAACAATTAATAATAAATATACTTAGAACAATCATATAAATATCCTTAAAAATTCGTTATCAAAAAATCTTAATATAATTAAATGTCTCTCTAGCTCAAGGTTTAATTGCGATACAGAAACACTTCTTTAAGTAGTAAAAGCTATTATTATTTCTAAAATAGACTATGCTCTTTACATTTGTGGATTAACCCCTAAATCAACACTAAATAAAATTAAAACGGTATTTACCTCTGCCATCCGATTAGCCCTTTGAGTTTTTCGCTCAACACCCATCAACAACATACTTTTCGAAGCCGAAATTCCCACAATAGATATTTAAAGAGACTTTCTAACAGCCAAACTAATCAAAACAATTCTTAACTCTTCAGACACACATATTTCAAACCTTTTAAAACGACATAATACTTCACGTAGAAAAACAATTATTTCTACTATTGATCGAGCCATTAATAAATGTAAAATACTAATACTTTCTTTAATTCTAATGGATCCAGTAATCCGTACCTGAATGTCTGAATGCAATAAGTAGCAACAAATTTATAAAATAAAGTAGCAACAAATGAATAAAATATAAATTTTTTTTAGAAGAAATGAATATTGTATGCACGCTGCTAGATATTTGACGTTCAAAAGCGAATCTGTGAGTTTGGTTAAGAAATTGCCAAAATTAACAAAGTTTTTTGTATGAAAGGTTAATTTGAAGCCGACGTTCATATGTCAGCTATTTTATATAGTCATCCGATTTAGACTAAATTTGAACAGGGTGTAAAAAGGACATATTCTATAAGTTTGGTTGTGATATCTTATAAAACATAAATTTTTTCATACTAAAACTTTGTTTTCGCCCGATCGGTTCTATGGCAGCTATATGATATAGTGGTCCGATTTGAACCAAATTTGGACAGGATATATAAAACCAAGTTATATGCAATATTTTATTATTTTTGTATATATATATCTCATATAGATATATAGATATCTCATAAAACATAAAATTTTTCATACTAAGACTTGATTTTTGCCCGATCGGTCCTATGGCAGCTATATGATATAGTGGTCCGATCCAAAAAAGAAACCATCTTGATGTGCCTGCAATATAGACGAATCTTCATACTAAGTTTGGTGTCACGAGCTTTTAAATTGTTCTTATAATTTGCATATGATATTTTGTTTTTCGATTTGTTGGCGAAAAAGGGGGCTAATAAATTTTACGAATTCAGTTCAGAGGCAGATTTTGTTTGTTTTCGATTCGATATGTTAGACAGTGCATTTTGATAACAATATTTGGCCACACTTGGTGTTTGTTATACCCAGTAACCATTCAAAATTAAAAAAAAAAAGTGGGAAAGGCTATAGTCGAGATCCCGACCATAGAATACCCGTTACTTATATCTATACATTATCGATTCAATCCTAATGTCATATTTGCGTTTCCAGAACTAGTTGAGAATCTTAAGCATTCTAATAAGGTTTAACAATACAAAAACTATTGCATACTCTAGGGGGCACCTGTTGCTTCAACAACTTAGGCACGCAATAACTGCTGATCTACTTGTCCGATCTTGTTGCGATTCAGTGGGATACTAGATAATAATAACAGATATCGGTTATTACCAAAAAAATACGTATTATATGAAAAATTGTGGGTGAGGTGGTTTTTCGCGATTTGCGGGGGCGGAGGGTGGCGTGGCTTAAATTTGAAACAAACTTGATCTGCGTGAGGTATATGGAAATCTGTGTGCCAAATTTGGTTACTCTATTTCTTATAGTCTCTGAGATCCGTGTGTTTATACAGACGGATGACCAGTTTTTCGCGAATTACGGGCGTGGAAGGAGGCGGGTCAAAAATTTAAAACAAACTTGACCTGCTCCAACGCTTTTGTGATCTGCGTGTGAAAGTTTGGTTACTCTATCTGTTATGGTCTCTGAGATCTAGGCGCTCACACTGACGGACAGACGAACAGACGGAGGGACGGACAGACGGACATGGCTATATCGACTCGCCTGTTGATGCTGATCAAGAATATATATACTTTATGCGGTCGGAGATGCCTCCTTATGCCTGTTACGCACATTCCAACGAACACAATATACCCTTATACTTATTTTTTATAAGTAACGGGTATAAAAACAAAATTTTCTTAATTCAAAAATTAAAACTTGTGATGCATCTAACCGTTGCGGTGGTGCAGCCCTTTTATTCCATAGATCTATTTAATACAAACAACTAAATACAAATCCAGATTTTGAAATAGTAGGCATAGAAATCGAATCAAAAAAATCTTAGAATTTTTTCCGTTTATATAACACCCACTAAGCGTTTCTCAATACAAAACCTAACCAACATGTTTACTACACAAAATACATCTGCAATAATCACTGGGGACTTTAACAGTTGGCACACCAGCTTGGGATCCCGTGAAAACAATTCAAAAAGGAACATTGTTGCAAAATTTATAGATCAATCACAGTTTATTCTATTAAATGACAAGTCACCAACCCACTTTTCAACACACAATAGCTTTTCTCATATTGACTTATCACCTTGCACCCCTCAGATCGCACCCTTCAGATCGCACTTCTTATGGAGTGAAAAATTTCCGATGACCTAAATTAATTGAAAACAAAATGTATCTTACAGAATTTAAATCCAGTTTACATTCACTAAAAGGCTCCACGCCAGACTTAATAGAATATCTTATCCAATGTTAAAAAACAGCTCGCTAGAAGTTCAAAATAGAATCATTCATCACATTAATAACATCTTTAATAACCACATCCCTCAAATATACAAAAACGGCCTTATTATTCCCATTTTAAAACCAAATGGCAACAAAACAGAATTATCTTCCTACAGGCCAATTTCTCTTAAATGCTATGAAGCTGAACTACTTGACAATATTATTGCGAGAAGACTATGGTGGTTCGTAACAAACAACAAACTATTAAATCAAAATCAATTTCGTTTTAAGAAAGGTAAATCCTTTTGTTAAAGTCTTCTTTATGCCGACTTTCTTATAAACTTAAATATAATATAATTAATATATGTGCAGAAAGCACAACTGTACATGTAAAATATCATTTAACAATATCCAAATCTCAACAGTATCATTCCTAAAAATCTTGGGTCTAACAATTAATAATAAATATACTTAGAACAATCATATAAATACCCTTAAAAATTCGTTATCAAAAAATCTTAATATAATTAAATGTCTCTCTAGCTCAAGGTTTAATTGCGATACAGAAACACTTCTTTAAGTAGTAAAAGCTATTATTATTTCTAAAATAGACTATGCTCTTTACATTTGTGGATTAACCCCTAAATCAACACTAAATAAAATTAAAACGGTATTTACCTCTGCCATCCGATTAGCCCTTTGAGTTTTTCGCTCAACACCCATCAACAACATACTTTTCGAAGCCGAAATTCCCACAATAGATATTTAAAGAGACTTTCTAACAGCCAAACTAATCAAAACAATTCTTAACTCTTCAGACACACATATTTCAAACCTTTTAAAACGACATAATACTTCACGTAGAAAAACAATTATTTCTACTATTGATCGAGCCATTAATAAATGTAAAATACTAATACTTTCTTTAATTCTAATGGATCCAGTAATCCGTACCTGAATGTCTGAATGCAATAAGTAGCAACAAATTTATAAAATAAAGTAGCAACAAATGAATAAAATATAAATTTTTTTTAGAAGAAATGAATATTGTATGCACGCTGCTAGATATTTGACGTTCAAAAGCGAATCTGTGAGTTTGGTTAAGAAATTGCCAAAATTAACAAAGTTTTTTGTATGAAAGGTTAATTTGAAGCCGACGTTCATATGTCAGCTATATGTCAGCACGCCAGGAGCGGCGGCAGCAGCAGGGCGGCAGGAGGCCCTAGACGAGCGCCCCAGCACGTCAGCAACACCAGCACCAACAGTAGCCAGGAAGTCAACCTCCTCAGCGTCCACTGAACCTCGCGCAACCTACGCGTCGGTGGAGAAAAAGGTGAAAGTGGCCGTGTTACCTGCGGACTACCCCCAGGTCAGCCTCAGCCACGGGGATCTGTCCGCGCTTGAGGAGGCCATCCTGGATGAAGTTATACTGACAGGGTGGGCCACCTGGTGATCGACTGCACGGATGAAAATTCGGCAGACTGGCTAATGACTGTAGCGTCAAGGCTACAGTTATGGAAGGGCGTACCCCTTGATAGTAGAATGGGGGATGACATCCCGTCACCCCACAACATCACAATCTACTGCCCGAAAAGTGCGGATCGGTCAACCGAATCCTTGTTGGTTATGCTGAGAAACCATAACAAGATCGAGACCGACGCATGGAGGATCCTATCAAGGAGGAATGATGGAGGAGGAGCCCTGTTGGTGCTTGGCATCGACGAGTTGGCCAAAAAGGACATTGTGTCGAGAAGATACCAGCTCTTCTTCCGCTACGGAACGATACCCGTAAGCGCTTTGAAGAAGCTGGTAGAGAAGGCTGACCCCAAGACAGTACCCCCTTAGGTGAGAAAACCACACACGCGAGCGACAACCCCCCTCTGGTGGATATGGTACCATCTCCGGCTGTCTGCGGATCCGATGTTCAGCTGGCAGATCCTACCAACCCGTTGGAGGCCGAAGATGAGGACTTGCCGGAGCTGACATTAGACCCCGCTGCGGCCCAGGAGTTGGAGGACATGGCCATGTCGTCCCAGGAGCTCTCGGATGAGTTGGATGGAGCGGACGTCACCCTGACGCCAGGCGATGAGGAGGGAATTTCCCGCCCCCCCTCGTCATGTGATATGGAGCCGCTGTTGTAGTGCGATGACGCAAGTCATCAGCACTAAGCTAGCCCAGGTAGACATCCACAGCGCATAGGCGGCCTCGGCCATCCTAGCCAGGACGTTTACCAACCAACAGCTGGGGCTGATCGGACATGCCCGCACCACCGTGGTAGCATCGGCGTACTTCGCAGGAGATAGAGCCTGTCCACCACCGGAAGTCGTCAAGCTTGTCGAGCACTGCTCCCGGGAGAAGCTCCCCCTAATCGTCGGATGTGACGCCAATGCTCATCATGAGGTATGGGGTAGCACGGAAACCAACACAAGAGGTGAGTACCTTCATGATTTTATATTTAGATATAACCTAGAAATTGGAAATGTTCGAAACACACCGACATTCGTAACCAGAATCAGAGAAGAAGTCCTAGACATCACTCTGATTAGCAAGGGTATTAAGCCGTACCTAAAAAACAGGCATGTCTCTTCGGATGAATCTATGTCTGACCATAGAATCATTCTATTTGAGCTGCTAGTAAATATGGACATCAGCTTACCAACCCGCAATCCCAGGAAAACAAACTGGGAAAAGTATAAAAAGACCCTGCAACTAAATCTGTCCAATGGAAGAACGGGCATACTCCGTTGACCACTGGAAGTAGAGGAAGTTGTAGGCAATTTAAACAGTGGCATAATTAATGCCTTTGAAGAAAGCTGTCCTCTTGGGAGGAAGCGCAAAGAAACAGATGCCCCATGGTGGAGCGACTGCCTCGAAAGACTAAGACTAACCACCCATCGCCTCTTCAACAGAGCGATGAGCGACGGAATATGGGACTCATACGAAATCGACAGTCACATCGGAACGATTACAATGGGCAATTGGAATTTTCCAAGCCTATAAATCGCCGGGCCTGGACATGATATCACCCTCCTTCCTACAGCAAGGGCAGGACATACTCCTCCCTATCCTTAGGAAGATAATGATCAGCAGTCTCGCACTACCTAGTGCATGGCGTGGAGCGAGGGTGGTCTTCATCCCCAAGGCAGGGAAGAAAGACATCACCAGCCCCAAGTCCTTTAGACCCATCAGTTTAACATCGTTTTTGTTGAAAACGTTGGAAAAACTGGTGGACTACAAGATAAGAAATACTCTTCTGATGCAAACTCCGCTGCAATCAACGCAGCACGCATACAGAGCAGGCCGATCTACGGATACGGCACTGTATCAACTACACCGCCTTTTAAACACAACAGTTGAAAACAAGGAGGTGGCAGTATGCGCCTTCCTGGATATAGAGGGTGCCTTCGACAACACGTCCCATGATGCTGTCCAGGCTGCCCTGAACAGGAGGGGCCTAGACACAACCACAAGCAGATGGATTTCCTCACTGCTTGCGTCTAGACAAGCCATGGCAACAGTTCAAGACAGTATTGTTACAGTCACAACCACAAAAGGTTGTCCCCAAGGGGGTGTTTTGTCTCCACTACTTTGGGGCCTGTTAAAAAATGAACTACTTAGGAGACTTGCCAGCTATGGAATTCAATGTCAAGGATATGCCGATGATATTGTCATCATAGCACGAGGCAAATTCGAAGAAACACTCTGCGACATTGTTCAGCTAGGTCTACGGATAACGAGTGAGTGGTGTGGAGAGGTGGGCCTCAATCTCAATCCCTCCAAAACAGTCATCGTTCCCTTCACTAGAAAATATAAGTTGCAAAAAATGAGGCAAATAAGGCTGCCTAATATCACAATAGAAACAAGTAAGGAGGTTAATTACCTAGGAGTAATTTTTGACAATAAATTAAACTTCGGCTCACATGTTAAGAACGCGATAGCAAAGTGCTCAAGAGCACTCTACACATGTCGCAGCATAGCCGGAAAATCATGGGGCACATCACCGAAGATAATTAGATGGCTATACCTTATGGTAGTCAGGCCAATGCTCACATACGGAGCAATAGCCTGGGGTGACAGGGCGCAGCTCGTCACCGTAAAGAAACAGTTGCTACGACTGCAACGAATGGCCTGCGTATGTATGACGGGAGCTATGAGCACCTGTCCGACAACGGCCATAGAAGTTCTAATGGAGCTCAGTCCACTCCATGTATTCATTGGATTACAACAAAGAGCGACTCTGTTAAGGATGGCGCGAGAGGGTTTTGGAAGTAGCCATATCCTTAGTCACAGAGATGCAGAACTGCTTTCAGGTGATCTCCCATTACTGGTGCAACCAAGGGACGAAATGACAGCCGAGCTTATGTTCGAAAAGCATTTCGCAGTGAACCTAAGCAGCAAAAAGAACTGGACAACACTTGATGAAGTCCATCCGATGGGTCAGCACACGATTAAATGGTATACTGATGGATCTTTCACAGACCAAGGCACAGGCCTTGGTGTAGTGGGCCCTCGGGTATCATACCATGAATCCCTAGGAACATACACCAGCATCTTCCAGGCTGAAGTATGTGCAATAGGGAGATGTGTTGACATTAACCTCAAACGTAACTATCAGAACAGGGAAATAGCCATTCTTTCTGATAGCCAAGCAGCTCTGAATGCACTCAATAAGGCGAAAGTAACGTCTAAAGTAGTACATAAAGTGAGAAGGAAGCTAAACCAGCTGGGGTCATGCAATAAGCCAACCCTAAGATGGGTCCCAGGTCACAAGGAGATACCAGGGAATGAAGCAGCTGACAAACTAGCCAGAATGGGAGCAGGCAAGCCCCTGATAGGCCCCGAGCCGTTTTGTGGTATAGGAAGACACACGATTCGGGAGTACCTACGTGAAGACGAGAAACGGCTACAACAGTCGTATTGGGCGGAGACCACAGGCCACCGACAGACCAAACATCTCATAGGTAACTACAACCTGAAGAGATTCAAGCAAGTAATCTCATTGGGGAAGAATAGACTCAGGATACTCACCGGTCTACTGACAGGACATTGTAGACTGAAAAGTCACCTATCTAA
This sequence comes from Drosophila phalerata, assembly GCA_951394115.2. Classification (NCBI taxonomy): domain Eukaryota; kingdom Metazoa; phylum Arthropoda; class Insecta; order Diptera; family Drosophilidae; genus Drosophila; species Drosophila phalerata. Next base: position 5,854,794 of record OX596006.1, on the reverse strand, counting down.
ACTAGGAATTGTAAGCAGCAGTAGCTGCTGTTTCTGCGACTCCGAGGAGGAATCCTCAATGCACATTCTGGCAGAATGCACTGCTCTAGCTAGACGCAGATGCAAATTTCTTGGGAAATATGTCATACCGACGGAGGACATTGTAGATCTCAATCCGGCAAAAATTCTCGACTTTGTGAGAGAAATAGGGTTGATGGAAGAGCTGTAAGCTCAGAAGGGGGCACAATAGATCCAAAGGGTCGCAGTGCATTTATCCCCATCTTAATAATAATAATATAAGCTTTCATAATATTAATTTGACAAAACAATTATATATTTAATGAAAATTATTTTTAAATAGAATTCAGCTTCTTTACAAAACATTTAACATCTGCTAAGCAAATTTGATGTGTTGCAGCCCTGGGTTTAGTTTTCTTTGGTTTAAACAACAACAAAAATACTGAATGTAGGAACATATTGTTTTTAATCAAAAAATGTATACAGAAAAAAATATTTTATCTAAACCATTCGATTAACACAGCCTGTTAGCAACTTTGGCATCTGTTAAACAAATTTTATGTTGCAACCCTATTAGATTTTTTACGAGATAAACAAAAAGAATAACAATGATAAAGCAGCATAACCAAAAAGAACAGAAAATGCAATATGTTGCAAATTTTTATTTTTAAATTTTAAAAGTATTAATAAAATAAAAAATACTAAAAAAAATTAAATGAAAAAAGTCTTTGAGCGAATTCAAACCGCGGACCGCTTGCGCAAAAGTCTATATACCATCCTTCGCGCCACCTAGGCTCGATCTCGAACTTTGACCTTGATTTTGACGCACTTGTAGGCCGAATTTGGAAAATCAACGTCTTATCCTCCGATAAAATTATCTTAAGTTTATTCATAGTTTGTAACTTTTAGTTAAGTTTATATATAAATAAATATCAAATAAATGTCAAAGGACCGATCGGCCGAAAATTAGGTCTTAGTATTAAAAACTTTTTTGTTTTACGAGATATTTTAACCAAATTACATTTTAATTAGTGTTATATATCCTGGTCGAAGTTGGATAAAATCGGATCACTATATCAGATAGCTGTCATAGAACCAATCGGTCCAATATTAAGTCTGAGTATGAAAAACTTTTCTGTTCTATGAGATTTCGTAACCAAACTAATATAATATACATTTAAGTTAAACTTATAGATCCTGACCAAAGTTGGATCAAATCGGACCAATATATCATATAAAGGGTGATTTTTTAACCGATCGGTCCAATATTAAGTCTGAGTATGAAAAACTTTTCTGTTCTATGAGATTTCGTAACCAAACTAATATAATATACATTTAAATTAAACTTATAGATCCTGACCAAAGTTGGATCAAATCGGACCAATATATCATATAAAGGGTGATTTTTTAGCTATTACCACCAACACGCTTACGTAGAGTGCGAACTGAAGAAAATATCACAACAGTATCGGCCAGTGTTGATGATGACCATCTATTACACAAGTCTACAAATTTCGACTTTTTTCTTCTGAATTGAGCCAAACCGACTTTTTTGGAGAGATTTGGGGCCCCAAACGGCGAAAAACATTTTTTTTTTTTTTCTATGGAAATTTTTGAAATTTGTCTGTTTTTTCATGCTGTTTTTTAGAGGTACGCCGACTTTTGTCACCATTACACCCGAATGACAAAACCGATATTCAAAAGCTTTACTTTTCCTTTTAAAAGCTAATGAATATATCTGTAATGCATCTATACACAGTCTAAGACTAAAGTCAGTAGTTTAAGAGCAATTAATTTTTGAATTAAGAAAATGTGTTTTTTTTTTAGCTTTTATTTTTAGCTTTTTTTACTTAAAAATTCAAGGAAAACTCGAAAAAAATTCTGAACTGGGGTTTTATATTTTTGTTGCAAATCTACATTATTATCATTCATTAAAATATATGAAGAAACAACGATAAAAAAATATTTTATATCAAGACATGTTTTTGTCGATTTTGATGACTTTCTTGTAGAGCGGCATGATCTTTAGTAAGAAAATTTTTTGTGTACTTTGAGATATCATAACCAAACTCACAGGAAATCAATTTGATGTTGGTTTACGCATTATGACTAAAGTTGGTTCAAATCACTCGACTATATGATATAGCTGCCATAGGAACGATCGGTTGAAAATCAAGTGCTAGTATGAAAAGCTCTGTTGTTTTTTGGGATATATCAACCAGTCTCACAGGTTGTGTATCTTATAATGGGTTTTATATCCCTACCAAATTTGATTCAAATCAGTTCACTATTCAATACAGCTGCCATAGGAACGATCGGTTGAAAATCCACTTTTAGTATGAAAAACTTTCTTATTTTTTTACAAATTTCAACCAAAATCACAAAATGTGTATTCTTTGTTATCTTATATATCGTTACCAAAATTGGTTCAAATCTTTCCACTATATCATATAGCTGTCATAGGACCGATCGGTGTAGTAAGAAAAACGTTTTTGTTTTTTGAGATATTTTAACTAAGTTGGTAGAAATTGCATTTATGATGGCCTTAGACATTCTAACCGAAGTTGGTTCAAATCGGTCCACTATATCATATAGCTGCCATAGGACCGATCGGTACAAAATCAAGTTTTAGTATAAAAAACTTTTTTATTTTTGGAGATATCTCAATCAAACTCATGAATTGCGTTATATTCTTATAAAATTTGGTTAAAATCGGACCACTATATCATATAGCTGCCATAGGAACGATCGATACGAACGGTCGATAAACTACCTTTAGTATGAACAACTTTTTTATTTTTTAAGTTATCTCTACCAAACTTACAAATTTCGAATCTTGTAAAGTCTTGTACAACCTGTCCAAATTTGGTTGGAATCAGACCACTTTAACATATAGCTGCCATGGGACCGTTCAGCCGAAAATCAACCTTTGCGTCAAAATTCTTTCATTGTCTATATGCTAATAACTTAGTCGCTCTTCCACAGATAACGGTAAACATACCAAACGATGGGTAATTAATAAAGCTTTATATATAGAAACAAATTTAATAGTTCAGATGACCATCTTAAATGCATATTCAGTCAGTTTAGTTAAAATATCTCAAATAACAAAAAAGTTTTAATGTTAACACTTTAGTTTCCGCCGATTGTTCCTATGGCAGCTATATGATATAGTTGACCGATTTCAACCAAATTTAGTCATAATGCGAAAAGCAACATCAAATTGATTTCCTGTAAGTTTGGTTAGGATATCTCAAAATACACAAAAAATTTTCATACTAAAAGTCATGCCGCTCTACAAGAAAGTCATCAAAATCGACAAAAACATCCCTTGATATAAAGTTTTATTATATCGCCGTTGCTCCATAGATTTCAATGAATTATATCTTACACGACGCTCAATTGATGCAGCTTTGCAAAAAAAAATTAAAACCCCAGTTCAGATTTTTTTCAAGTTTTCCTTGAATTTAAAAAAAACAAGTGGGAAAGGCTATAGTCGAGATCCCGACCATAGGATACCCGTTACTTATTTCAATACATTAGCGATTCAATCATAATGTCATATTTGCGTTGCCAGAATTACTTGAGAATTTGAAGCATTCTAATAAGGTTTAACAATACAAAAACTATTGCATACTCTAGGGGGAACCTGTTGATTCAACAACTTAGACACGCAATAACTGCTGTTCTACTTGTCCGATCTTGTTGCGATTCAGTGGGAGAATAGATAATAATAACAGATATCGGTTATTACCAAAAAATACGTATTATATGAACAATTGTGGGTGAGGTGGTTTTTCGCGATTTGCGGGGGCGGAGGGGGGCGTGGCTTAAATTTGAAACAAACTTGATCTGCGTGAGGTATATGGAAATCTGTGTGACAAATTTGGTTATTCTATCTCTTATAGTCTCTGAGATCCTTGTGTTTATACAGACGGATGACCAGTTTTTCGCGAATTACGGGCGTGGAAGGGGGCGGGTCCAAAATTTAAAACAAACTTGACCTGCTCCAACGCCTTTGTGACCTACGTGTGAAAGTTTGGTTACTCTATCTCTTATGGTCTCTGAGATCTAGGCGCTCACACAGACGGACAGACGGACAGACACACATGGCTATATCGACTCGGCTGTTGATGCTGATCAAGAATATATGTACTTTATGTGGTCGGAGATGCCTCCTTCTGCCTGTTACATACATTCCAACGAACACAATATACCCTTATACTTATTTTTTATAAGTAACGGGTATAAAAAGCTTAAAAACAAGCGGGAAAGGCTATAGTCGAGATCCCGACCATATGATACCCGTTACTTACTTTAATATATTGAAAAGTACTTTAAAGAAAATACTTGTTTTGATCTGAAAACTTTAATTCGCCATAACTGTCGTTCTACATGTCCGATCTTAATGCGATTCAGTTGGATGATAGATAACGCTAATAGATAACGCTAATAATCACAAAAAACGTATTATCTCAAAAACTGTGGGTGTGGTGGTTTTTCGCGATTTGCGGGGGCGGAGGGGAGCGTGGATTAAATTTGAAACAAACTTGATCTGCGTGAGGTATATAGAAATCTGTGTGCCAAATTTAGGCGCTCACACGGACGGACAGACACACATGGCTATGACTCGGCTATTGATGCTGATCAAGAATATATATACTTTATGTGGTCGGAGAAGCCTCCTTCTGCCTGTTACATACATTCCAACGAACACAATATACCCTTATACTTATTTTTTATAAGTAACGGGTATAAAAACAACATTTTCTTAATTCAAAAATTAATAGCTCTTAAGCTACTGACTTTAATCTTAAACTGTGTATAGATGAATTACAGGTATATTCATTAGCTTTCAAGCTTTCGTAAAGTAAAGTAAAGCTTTTGAATATCGGTTTTGGCATTCGGGTGTAATGATGACAAAAGTGAGCGTACCTCTAAAAAACGGCATGAGAAAAACAGCCAAATTTCAAAAAATTCTAAAAAAAAAATTCTGCCATAGACAAAAAAAAAAAATGTTTTTCGGCGTTTGGGGCCCCAAATCTATCATAAAAAGTCGGTTTGGTTTAATTCAGATTTGGGCTGTTGCTTAGTGTTATCGATTCGACGCCGTTCGCAGCAATTAGGCGTCTGTTACTCAATTACGTGGCAAATTTTGAGGAAGGATTTAGGTATGAAGCCTTTCAAAATACAGCTGGTGCAAGAATTGAAGCCGAACGACCTACCGCAGCAACGTAGAATTTTTGGTGAATGGGCTCTTGGAAAGTTGGCCGAAGATCCACTTTTTTACCGAAAATTGTGTTCAGCAACGAAGCTCATGTTTGGCTCAGTGGGTACGTAAATAAGCAGAATTGTCGATTTTGGAGTGAATATCAGCCAGAAGCATTGCAAGAGCAACCAATGCATTCAGAAAAAGTGACAGTTTGGTGCGGTTTATGCGCTGGTGGCATCATCATCGGACCGTACTTCTTCAAAGATGATGCGAATCGTAAAGTAACTGTGAATGATGAGCGCTACCGTGAGATGATATCCAAATACTGCACGTGAAGGCCTAAGTGTACGCGGCTTTTTACCAATTTTAGTCCTCTTCCACCTATATTAACAGTTGATATAGTTTTAGAAAGCAGACCAACTGTTCCCTTAATCCAAAATAATTTTTTAAATAACTTGCTTGATCGCCGTTGTTTTCGCAACTAGCTACCGACTGGTGCTCTTTAGAATAAGCGACTGACATCGATATTGCCCTTAGTTCTTTCTATGACACCCTAAATGCACTCTTATGTTCCATCGTCTGGTTCTATAAAACCTCCTTGGCTTAAACCCAGACTTTCTTATTTAAAGACAGTTTTTCCGTGACCCTAAACAATTTTACAAATTTGTTAGCTTGAAGCGTAAGTCCTCCCCTTTACCTTCCTCTTTCTTTCTTGGGCTTGATAATGCCATCAACGACTCTGCAGCCGCTGAACTATTTGCTAACTTTTTTCAATCCACCTACTCATCATTCTCCACTTCTAACTCATCTTATCCCTATTCTATTTTTCATTCAAACACTATGTTTGCTTTCTTTAATTCTTATAACAATATAATTTCTTCTATTAGCCTTTTAAATCTTTTATTCTGGGCCAGACAACATTCCCAGTTGTCTCCTTACGGAATGCTGTTCTTTTTGAGCTGCTCCGTTGCATAAGCTTCTTAATCTATCCCTTGAATCATCAATCTTTTCATATCTTTGGAAAGAATCTTATATCAATTCCCTCAAAAATAAAAGGTGGTAAGTTTGATATTTCGAGCTACAACATCTATACAACTAACTTTTATTTTGTGAATCGAAGTCATATCGGTACTTTAAAACCGAAATATAAAAATCTAGGGGGCTCCGCCCTCTGTTCGCTTCGCTCGCTGTGCTACAGTCGGGCATACTCGACAGTCGGAGACCCCGTACTTACTATGGAAATAGCAAAGGCTGCAAGATTTAAAAATATTTTGCTCGCTTCATGCTGTTGCAGAGCGTTGTAATACATTTTCGACTTTTTTTTTCAATGAGAGCTATATGATATAGTGGTCCGATTTAAACCAACTTCGGTCAGGATATATAAGACTAACTTAAATGCATATTCTATAATTTTGATTGAGATATCTTATAAAACATAAAATTTTGTTATGCTAAAACTTGGTTTTCGCCCGATCGGTCCTATGGCAGCTATATGATGTAGTGGTCCGATTTGAACCAACTCTGGACAGGATATATTAAACCAAGTTATATGCAAGTTAGCAGTGCAGATATTCTCCCTTGACTCTCGTCACCCCCTGGCGATGAGCTGCTGTTGCGGTGTCCGCTTACGCCCGACGTCAGCATTTCAAGTGCCATGCACTCAATATCTGATCACAAGTTTTGGGTCGTTGCTGGCCCGAACTTGCTGATGTTGTGCAACAGCGGATATGGTGACCGCTGCTTCAGCGTGGCCGCTGCTTCAGCGTGTGACGGTCAAATTGCATCGTCTGCAATACGTCGAAGCCGACTTCAACCGAGGTTTGCTGAGGAAGAGGCCAGCGGACAACGGGCAGAGCTAATCGGACCGGCTTCAAGAGCAGAATGAAAACACAAAACGAATCACTTTGATAAACCACGAAACTTAAACTAATTATTTTTAAATAAAGAATTATAACGATTGCAAACAACTGCGCCTTTTCTGTGGGATATCCATGGGCTTGAGTATTTGGAATCGTTCTTCTACTAACGCTGCTACAATGTTGAGGTAAAGTTGCGTTTCGCTGACATGACAGCGGAACAATTTATTTTCGATAACGGAAATACTTAACTTGCATTAGTTTGGTTGAGATATCTCATAAAACAAAAAAGTTTTTCATACAAAGACTTGATTTTCGCCCGATCGGTCATATGGCAGCTATATGATATAGTGGTCCGATTTGAACCAATTTTGGTCAGGATATATAAAACTAAGTTATATGCATCCTGCATTAGTTTGGTTGAGATATCTTATAAAACAAAATTTTTCATACTAAGCCCGATCGGTCATATGGCAGCTATATGATATAATGGTCCGATTCAAAAAATTAATCAAATTTGATATGCCTGCAATAAAGGGGAATCTACTTACTAAGTTTGGTGTCACTAGCTTTTAAATTGTTCTTATAATTTGCATATGAAATTTTGTTTTTCGATTTGTGGGCGATAAAGGGGGCGTGGCCAAATTTTGAAACAAACTTGATCTGCTTGCAATATAGAGGAGCCTACATACCAAGTTTGGTGTCTCAAGCTCTTATAGTCCCTGAGATCTAGGTGTTCATACAGACAGACGGACGGACAGACAGACGGACCGACAGACAGACAGACATTGCTATATCGACTCGGCTATTGATGCTGATCAAGAATATATGTACTTTATAGGGTCTGCCACGCCTCCTTCTGCCTGTTACCCACATTTTCGTTAAAACAAATCCAATAGACCCCTTTACTATTTTTAAGTACGGGATCTAAAACCAGTATGCATTACGAAACCGATACACAAAGTTCTTCCGTAGCCGTTAACCAAAATGCAAACATAACCGAAACTCTAACTGAGACTGATATTCGTTTTGGTCTGATACCCTGGTATTAATAAAATGTAGGTCACTTTGAAATATTTAAACATTGCATTGTTGGACCAGTACTTCCAAGTACTGGACCAGTACCAGGAAAAGCCCCAAATAAATCCGGAAACACTGTTTTCATACGTACCGGAACTGATATTTGTGTTGGTTTTATCTCTGTTTAAAACTCCTATTGTAGATACTTACTAATATTAATATTAATTTTATCCTTACTTTTCTTTATTTTTACTGGACACATTGCGCTCTATACCCAGCATCAAATCCTCAAACCACTGAGCCATTGTCTGCTGTTTTTCAACGGGTTGGGCACGTATGATGGTTTCCTTCAGTGAGCTTAAAAATAAATATATATGTGTCTGGTTAAGGTCACAGTAAACTTAACTGTAATAGTTGTTAGAAAGTGATTAGTTTAATTACACAGCCACACACAAAAATATGTTTTTTTTTGATCTGGGGACTTCGGTTTCAGCGACCCAAAACCAGTAAGTAAATAAGTAAGCAGAGTGAAACCCCCAGACCAGGAAAAAAATATGTTTTTGTGTGGCTGTGTTATTTAATTATTTAGTTTTTAAAAAGAAAATCTAAATTAAATCGAAATCAGTTAAAGATAGGCCCGGGTAATTAAATTAATTTATGTTTATTTTTTATTTATGTTTATTTATTTATTAATGCACGACTAAAAGCAGTCGGCAAAGAAAAAATTATTAAATATAAAAATTAAGATTACAATTTAAAATAAAATTAATATTAAATATAAATATAAGCAATATACTGTAAAGAAAAAATTAAAATTAGAATTATATCTGGGGTAAGCAAAAATTAATAATTAAAAATGATCCAACATTTGTTGCAAGGATTGGGGAAAACCCAGAAAAACCCAATCAGATCAATAAATATTAGTGTTGTTGTTAGTGATTGATTGGTTTTAAAAATAATATAACATGTTATTAGTATTAGTAAGGTTAGGAATTTAACGATTTAAAATATTGGAAAAGTGCGGATTTTAGGGAAGGGATAGGGAGAGAGAGTTCTGAGTAGAAAACGTGAAAGAGGCTATTATAATTAGAGCATAAAACCCGGAACGAACCGTGTGAAGCGTAATCAGTTGTGCATGTAGGTAAAAATAAAGGCCTGTAATTCCTAGTAGACCTGCGGGGGACCGAAAATCTGAGGCGGCCCAAAAGGGGACTAGAATCAATGTCGCCACTAATTAATTTGTGAAGAAAAGCCACATTAAGAGTTTTCCTACGATTAATTAAAGACGGAAGGTCAATAAGACGAAGCCTAAGGGAGTACGGTGGTAAACGAAGGTTGGGATCCCAGTTAAAACTACGTGAGGCGAAAAGCAAGAATTGCTTTTGAACTGATTCAATTCGATTCTGATTTATTTCCTGCTCCAAGTGCACGAACAGTATTCAAGGATGGGACGAACTAAAGAGACGTAAAGGAGTTTAGTGGTGAAAGGATCATTGAATTCTTTCGACCAACGTTTAATGAAACCAAGTACTCCTTTGGCATCGTTAACTATAGTGGAGATGTGCAAATTGAAGCATAATTTGCAGTCAAATAAAACTCCAAGATCCTTTACAGTTTTTATACGTTGCAAAGGGATATTGTCAATCGTATAAGAACCTAAGTAGGGCCTAGAACGACTAAATGTCATAAACAAACACTTTGAACAATTGAGATGCAACTTATTGGCCGAGCACCATAGTTGCATAGTGTTCAAATCGTCTTGCAGACGATTGTGAAACAGGGGATCAGTGTATGAAAAAATAAGTTTAACATCATCTGCATACATTAAAATATAAGAATGGAACAGAATAGTGGGTAGATCGTTAGTGAACAGTGTAAAAAATAAAGGTCCTATGCGACTACCTTGAGGTACACCAGAAGTTACACGAACCGAACTCGAAATGGTTGACCTAAGAAGCACTTTTTGGGTCCTACCTTATAAGTAAGTGGAAACCCAACGTATAAAGACGGGAGGGAAACCTATGCAGCTAAGTTTGTAAAGTAAGAGGTCATGGTTCACAGAGTGAAAGGCTTTACTGAAGTCAGTGTAAATGACATCAGTTTGCTTTTTCTCTGAGCAAGTTGGTCGTAGTAGACCGACCCTTAATAAAGCCGTGTTGTGCAGGGGAAATTAACGATTTACAGAGATGCTGCAAAGAAGAAACAAGGATTTTTTGAAATAATTTAGGAATGGCTGATAGCTTTGCTATGCCTCTGTAATTAGAAATATCAGACTTACCACCTTTTTTGTGGAGGGGAATGATATAAGATTCTTTCCAAAGATATGGAAAGATTGAAGTTTCAAGGGATAGATTAAAAAGCTTATGCAACGGAGCAGCTAAAGAAGAACAGCATTCCTTAAGTAGACAACTAGGAATGTTGTCTGGCCCAGGAATGAAAGAAGATTTTAAAGAGCTAATAGAAGAGATTACATTGTTATAGGAAATAGAGGGAGCAAACATAGTGTTAGATTGAAAAATAGAATAAGGATAAGATGAGTTGGAAGTGGAGATTGGAGAGTAGGTGGATCGAAAAAAGTTAGCAAATAGTTCAGCGGCTGCAGAGTCGTTGCCTGCAATATCTGTCCCAAGAAAAAAAGAGGAAGGTAAACTGGAGGATTTACGCTTCAAGTTAACAAATTTATAAAATTGTTTAGGGACACGGGAAAACTGTCTTTTGCAACGAGTTAGATATTTCTCGTAGCATAGAGAGTTTAAATTGGCAAAGTCCGCCTTGGCCACTGTATACTTAGACCAGTCGAGACTTGAACCTGACTTCTTATATTTTTTAAAATATTTAGATTTAATATTCTTTAAATAAGAAAGTCTAGGTGTAAACCAAGGAGGCTTTATAGAACCAGACGATGGAATATAATTTGGAATGCACACATCTAAGAGTGCATTTAGGGTCTCATAGAATGAACTAAGAGCAATATCCATGTCAGTCGCTTTTTCTAAAAAGCACCAGTCGGTAGCAAGGATAAGTTCATTAAGCAATGAATAATTTCCCTTGCGAAAACAACGACGAGGTGATTGCTGACATAATAAAAGTGGACTAAAAGGTTTAGAGATTGAGATAGAAATTTCTATAGTAGGATGATGTAAGTCTTCAGGGATACTTAATGGGGATGACCTAGAGACGGCAGTATTTGCGAAGTCATTAATAAAAACTAGATCGAGAATTCGATCATTATGATTTCTAATTGAGTTCATTTGAAACATCGAGAGATCGCGCATGTTATCTAAGAAAATATCTTGATTTAAGGGAATAAGGTAATTTGTGCTACTAAAAAGTGACCATGAAATTTTAGGCAAATTAAAATCAACCAGCACAATAAATAAGTCGTTATCTTTAACTTTATGGTTAATTTCTTCAATACAGGCAAAATGTTGCAAGTAAATTGAAGGAGTAGCTCTTGGAGGGATATAAGAGCAGGTGATAAAAATTGATCCAGTTGAAAAAGTTACTTTGACAGCAACAATTTCAATATCAGTAGTCACATTAAAAGAAATGCGTTCTGACTGAAGAGCCGAATTAGTAGCAATAAGAACGCCACCACTTCGAGTCGGTCGATCATATCTATATAAAAGGTAGTTACTTGACATAACTTCAGAATCAGACACTGTAGGAGTTAACCAAGTTTCTGACAATGCAATTATATCAGAATCAAAGGACATACTGCTCAAATATAGATTTTTGAGCTTAGTAAGGAGGCCTCTAACATTTTGTTAATGAATACAGGCGAAATCGGGCCGCAGGTCTAGTTTTTGAAGCCGTACTGGCGGGGTCCTGTACGTTGGAGCTGCCGGCAGTAAGAGAAACAGGCAAGGGTTCACTACGCCTTTTGGGCTTAAACTCATGAACAATCATATGTTGTGGCCAAAATTTTGGATCACAAATGACAGAAAATGAGTCATGAGGGACACTTATTTTAAAAGATGCTATTTCGCGAGCAGTGGCAAAATTAAATTTAGTGATTGAGACACTAGCAGAAATTTTGCTTGAAATGTATGCCGCTACAGATTCACAAGTAGTGTCCGAGGATAACCTGGACACAAATACTTGCTTACGAGGAGCAACAACATTTAATATAGGGACCTCAGATGTAGGGGCAGCTACGTTATCAGTAGTATTGTTAGGCGTTGCATTGCGAGGAGGTCTACCCTTTCGACCCGAACCAGTCCGCACCGAAGACGCGATGACTTGGGCTGGTTCAAGTGTCTGTGTGATAGAATCACCTGCAGAAGGTGTAGGAGAATTGAATAGGCTGACAATACTCGGACTGGCCGATACTGACAACGTTGGGGAGACATCTTGATAGTGACGAGATGCCAATGGAGTCACGGGAGGCTGATTAACTGGTATATTAGGGGGAACTGCTAAAAATTGAGAATCAGGTGATGAGTTAAATTTATATTGGCTAAGCAGATCGAGACTAGAGTCAAAATCACTCGAAAGAAGCTTAGCCATTTTGTTAAGTTTTAAGAATTGATTTCTCACAGAAGTATACATTCTTGAGAAATCAATTTGCAACTCGATACATATTGGACAAGACCATTTCACTGCACCACATTCCTTTTTAGAAACGGCAATGATCTTATCACATTGTGGACCTGAAAGTCCAGCACACTTGGCATGCATTAGATTATCACACAACCAACAATTAATAAATCTCGGTTGATCAAGACCATCGGCACACTTAATAGTGCAGTTTTTCTTACAGCACGACATATTTCCAACAGGGGTTAAAGATAAATAAATTAGGTCGAATAGGCAGAACTGCAGAATTGGCAGAATTGAAATAGAGCGGGAGGCACTCAAATAAAGCTCTAAACCAGAGAGCAAACACAAAAACAATTTGCTGTGAGAGCGCGCTGCTAAACAAAACGAAATGCAGCAGCGAACACACACACAAACAAATGTATTAAAATGTGCGAAGCGCCAAAACTGAGATAAGGAGATGTAAACACAAACAAAAACAATCGCTGTGCTTACAATGACAACAAACTTGTGTGAGCGAGGTGTAAAGCAAAAGCCGAAAATACACAAACAAACACACGCACAAGAATGTAAAGATTTAAGGGAAAATGCAAAACTAAGTTTAGCAAAAATAAAATGCTATTTATTTTTACCACAATGCACAAATGATTCAAACTTACACAGCAAGTCGATGCACAATTTTAGATGATAAGATATTAAAGCGGTGCGTTATTATTCATCTGTTTCGCTTAAGCAAAGAACTCTCTCTCTGTTTGTACTAATCAATGCCTTATTACCAAACAACTGAGACCGTTTTATTTATCTAATGTAATAATAGAGAGTTTTCTCCACACTAAAAGAAAACTTTGTCTTTAAAACACAGGAAAGTCCGTAAGCTTTAAGGCAGTCAGTGTGCAAAATCTGGTTGCTCTTGCGTTTATAGTCTCTAATATCTTGGTATTTACTATATCTGTAGCTCCTGTGTGTCAATTTGATCAGGATTTTCGTCCACAACATTTCATAACACTATTTCAACGTTTTGATGCAATGTAAATCTCATTTTGGAAAGGCAACTAAATAATTACATTATTTTTAAAAAGATTCGATTAATCGATTAAAATTTTCCTTTTCTCAATATTTCAGTATATATTGCTAATCACCTTTCGGACCCTTCTTGATGCGTAGCTATAGAATGAACTTCCGCTCACAGTGTTAATGACGTATATAAATTAATATAAAAATTATCTAGATTAACTTAAATTAAATTTATTAAAAAAAAAATATAAAGCGTAGGAGTTTACATGTTGTGTTAAGTATATTATTATAGTTGAACAAGTGTATTTTTATTAAATGTGTATACAAAACATAACTTTACCGATAGTAGTCCTCATAAAGTAAAATAAGTACTAATAGCGGACGAGACATTGACCATTGGTTTCTACAATCCTCCGCCAGCACATTATTTAACAAAGATGACATCATACTTTGAAGCAAGTCTGAATTAATTTCAACAACCTGTAAGTTAAAAAAATGTATGATTTTTTGTGTAAGCAATTAAATATATTAATATACTGCTCGTCAAACATTCATTATTCTTCTTAACAGCATGTACATTTTGGCTCTGCATTCCATTTAAAAGCACAACAAGATTCACACAGAAAATTGTGGTTTTTATTAACGTATGCGGAATGAAATACGAACAAAATGGAACATGTTCTAAATAAGTTCCAAGAATCGACAGCGCAAAACAAAATACACGATAATTAACGGTACTATTCCAGCATGCTTAGCATCAAAAATTAGCTTTATAGATAATGTGCAGTCTCGGTAATGTCTTTGAGCACAGCAGAGCGTCGAAAATTGATTTGCACATATTGCGCTAATCCATCTCAGCCGAAAAATGACATTTTTCATTACTTTTCAGCACTGGGCTTCAAGAAAAATTTATGTATAAAGTAATTTCGGATGTGTAGAATGGGAAAAAAAATGGATAGAGCCCCTGGGTCTGGAAAAAAATGTCCCTTACAGCAGTCTGAAGTTAGAGCCAAATTAAAAGCTGAAATTATGGGTCGCACAGCGAAATCATATCGTGCGCTTGCCAAAAAATACAATGTAAGCGACAAAACTGTTAAGAAGTATGTAAAAGACATGGGAGTGATAAAATGTGCAAAAAAAACCGTTCCGAAAGTCTCAGAGGAACAGAGAGAGACAATAAAACTTCGACTGCGTGCGCTTTCTAAAAATTTGTTTTCTGCAAGCAGTTCAAAGATTTGCATCAAGGATGATGAGACGTACTTTACAGTTGAGGGTCATGAATGGACTCCAAAATATTACTTTAAGCTTCCTGATACTCAACCACCTGAAAGTATCACTCAAAATACAAAAACAAAGTTTCCTAATAAGGTTTTACTGTGGCTGGCCATAAGCGAGCGCGGAATCAGCGATCTTGTATTTTTTAAGGCAGGATTGGCTGTGAATGCGCAAAATTACAGGGACAATTGCCTTCCGGCTCTTTAAAAATTTATTGATAAGTATCATGCGAATGATAATACGGTGTTTTGGCCCGACCTAGCGTCTGCTCATTATGCTAAAACAACTCTGAAGGCTCTAGACCAGTTGAGCATTGACTTCGTGCCTAAGCTGCAAAACCCTCCAAATGTGCCTCAATTGAGGCCAATTGAAAAATGTTGGGAGAATTTAAAAAGGAATGTGTACAGCAAGGGATATAAGCCAAAAAACATCGACTGTTTAATATTAAAAATCAAAAGAGAGCTTGCTAAAAAAAATACAAAAGGAATTCAGGAGTCTATGCGCTAGGTACCTGGAAATATAAGGAAGGTTGATCGCTATGGTCATGAATATTTTTTGTAAAATTAGCATAAGGTCTCATAAAAAACATATAAAAAATTTAAGTTGGTCAGACGCAGAATACATTTTTTATTTTGATTACAACAGTTGTTCGTATTTCATTCCGCATACGTAAATTGGGCGTCGTTGAAAAAATGATTCATCTCTATGGAGAAACGGCGGTATAATAATATTTTATATCAAGGGATGTTTTTGACGATTTTGATGACCTTTAGTATGACATTTTTTTGTGTTTTTTGAGATATCCTAACCAAGCTCACAGGACATCAATTTGCTGTTGTCTTACGTATTATGACCAAAGTTGGTTCAAATCGTTCGACTATTAAATATACAGCTGTTATACAGCCACAAGAGATTTTCCATATCTGACTTGTATATATATTTTATTTATTTATTTTTCTAATACAACCCCGGATTTGACCAAGACATATAACACTAGGCAACAGCCAAAAAATTACACGAGCCAAACCCACTTTTTTAGATAGATTTGGGGCCAAAAACGACGAAAAACATTTCTTTTTTTTCTATGGTGAAATTTTTTTTTAAATTTTTTAAAAATCTGGCTTTTTTCGTACTTTTTTTCAGATGTGCGCCCACTTTTGTCAACATTACTCCTGAATGACAAAACCGATTTTCAAAAGCTTTACTATTTCGCAAAGTCAATGAATGTACCTATAATTCATTAATACAAAAGTTTTAGATTTAAGCCTGTTGTTTAAGAGACGTTAATTTTTGAATTAAGAAAATAATGATTTTTTAAAGCTTTTTTTTTAGCTTTTTTTACTTTAAAATTCGAGGAAAAGTCGAAAAAAATTTATTACATTTTGTCTTTAATTTTATTTACATAGCTGCATTAATTACGCGTCTTTTAAGGTATGTCTTATCAAAATTTGTGGAAAAACGGCGATATAATAAATTTTTGTGGGTAGGCATATTTTGTCGACTTTTTTGACTTCCTTGTAGAGTGGCATAACCTTTAGTATGAACATTTTTTGTGATTTTTGAGATATCTTAACCAATCTTACACAATATCAATTTGTTATTATTTTACACATTTTGACCATATTCGGTTCAAATCAGTGTACTATATCATATATCGAAAATCAAGGTTTAGAATGAAAATTTTTTTTGTTTTTTAAGATATATCATCCAATCTTGCTGGTTATGTATTTAGTAATGTGGTATGTATCCCTACCAAAGTTGGTTCAAATCGGATCACTATTCAATATAGCTGCCATAGGAACGATCAGTCGAAAATTCACCTTTAGTATGAAAAACTTTTTTATTTTCTAAGATATTTTAATCGAACTCACAAATTGTGTACTCTATGTTGTCCTTTACATCCTTATTAATTTTGGTTGGAATCTGTCTACTATATCATACAGCTGCCATAGGACCGATCGGTCTAAAAACAAGTTTTACTATGAAAAACTTTTGTGTTTTTTGAGATATCTTAACTAAACTGATAAAATATGCATATAAGTTGGTCTTATGCATCCTGATTTTCTTAATTCAAGAATTGATGGCTCTTAAACTATTAGTTTAAATCTAAAACTTTGTATAAATAAATTCTAGATATATTCATTAGCTTTCCGAAAAAGTAAAGTTTGAAAATCAGTTTTGTCATTCACGAGTAATGATGACAAAAGTGGGCGCACCTCTGAAAAAAGTGCGAAAAAACCAAGTTTTTAAAAATCCTCTAAAAAAATAATTTCACCATAGATAAAAAAAAAATGTTTTTCGTCGTTTTTGGCCCCAAATCTATCCAAAAAAGTGGGTTTGGTTCGTGTAATAGCCAAAAAGTTCAAATTTGTTGCCTAGTGTAATTAGCACCTAGTTAAACTTTGCCTAAAATTGTTATGCATCAAAAGATTTTGTAAGCTTTTGAGTGAGTTTTTATTAGGTTCGGTTAAATTAAAAAATGTTAAAAACTTTTTGATGTCTAGAATATCCTTAATAACGTGTAGTGTGCAAAGATATACTCTATCCTAGAAGAGGTCTATTATTAAGATGAAAATGGCTGGACAGACGCTTCAAGTGATGGCAGACCAATTAAATCATTTCAAATTAATGCAATTAACTATTTCAAAGAAAATAAGACCACTGAAAGTGTTTTACATCATCAGAGTACCCATGCGAGTGCTATCGTTATTCAGTGGGAAATTATTGATGAATGAGGTTTACAAATATCAAAGTAGATCGTTGTCCATCGATTTGTTCATGCTGGTCCCCACGGAAGTACTTCACGGATGATCCATTTGTGACAATGCAACAAAATCAGAAGGCATGCTTATTGGTGGCTTAATAAGTGGAAGTATATCGTCTGTTGTGATAATTCTAAGGTTGATCTTAGTAGTCCAGATGGAAAACCATATGTTAGTCACTCAAAACGGCCCGCTGCTGCTTTAAGTCAAAAACCATTTTCTACATAATAAAGTCATCCTTCTATTAACTATGTGTATTATTTTAATTATTCGCTCAATTGGACTCTTGATTTTTCCAATAAGCTTTTTGGTGCTAATTAGTTGTCTCGGTCAAATCTGGGGTTGTATTAGAAAAATAAATAAATAAAAAATACATTGTGGGTAAATTTTAATAGAAATATTTCAACTATGTTAAATTGATCCCAAATATTTATTACTGTCGCACCTAATTTATTTAATAAAACCAAATCTAGTGCGAAATTTTTATTGAAAACAATTTATTTATATTTGTTGGAGTATTTACTTAAGTTATTACATACTCAGCTCAAATATTTTCCCTTTAGCTTTTTTACTAGCGTAAAACGATTTTGAGCTCCGTTGCTAGCGGCACGGATGACTTTATCGGGTATTAGGTCCCAAAATTGCAGTAAAAGACACTTGAAGTAATCTAACTTTATGTTTTTTAAATTTCTCAATTAGGCTCACATGTCACCTCATATGCAAAAGTCCAATAGATTTAGATCCGGAGACGATGTAGACCATTCATTCCTCGGCAATAATCTTGACCCCACATTTTATGCAATTCAGACGAAACTTGCCCGATGCAGACATGGTTTCCAAAACCAAAACTAATGGGTTTCTATAGCTTTCTCATTAGCCGAAATATTTTCCATGCCTTTCGCATAGACATGATCATTCTGAAGGTTATGGTTTTCTGCAGCAGGAATAACTTCTCGTCATATTTCAGCTTGCGTGTCACTGATATGTCAAAATGTTTTTCTCTTGCCGTATTTTTCTTTCACGCTCCGTAAAACCGTGAATAAATTTATTTTTTTTAAAGCTTGCATCTTAAGCCTATTTTTAAAATTATTTATCATGGTCTTATGGCTCACATGATGCTGTAGTCCATTTCTCTTCCCGAAATTGAGCAATTTCTTCTTATTCGTTTACGTACAGTCTTAACCAAGCCCAAAGTAGTAGCGATACTTTTTCGTCCCACTTTTTTTTTTGTTATTTTTACACTTCCAGTTGCTTTGATGCGAGCAACACTGCGTTGCACCATTAAAAATTTTGCTAATATTTTTATTTTCCAAATTCAAATTAATAGCACATTTCTAACAGACGATATTTAAACTACCTTTTTAGTAAATTAAACTATAAATAAACATAAGTGTAAGAAGAATAAATATTATTAAGATGGGGATAAATGCACTGCGACCCTCTGGATCTATTGTGCCCAAGAATAAATAATAAAGTGTTAATCTGTGCAGCTTTGTTTAAGTACAGTATCGCTTTAAAAAATTGCGACAGTCTTTAGGGCCCACCCTGTATATCCAAATCAGATATGGAAAAACTATTGTGGCTTGTTTATATTATGTGCCAAGCTTAAAAAATTAAAAGTGGCCCGGTGACCATACAAAATTATTGAAATAATCTTCTTCAACTCTAACCATAGTCGAGGGCGCTAATTAGTTGTCAACAGCTGTAGCTGCCAGGGCAACGATAGTTCGAAAATCAAGTGTTAGTATGAAAAACTTTTTTGCTTTTTCAGATATTTATATCATCCAATCTCACAGGTTGTGTATCTGGTAATGTGCTATGTACCAAATTATCCCCATCAAATTTGGTTTAAATCGGTTAGTTATTCAATATAGCTGCCAAAGGAACAATCAGTTGGAAATTTTCTTTTAGTATAAAAAACATTGTAAAAGCAAACAAAGAGAATTAGGGTTTTCACTATACAGTAGCAGCATTGCAGGGAGCACATGTGAAACACGTCACAACAACAACTTGTACTGAAAGATTTCCTGCTAGGGTGCTAGACTCAGACCCTTGACTACGAAAAGTACTTCACATATGCTCATGTAAAGATGATAAAATGCTTGATAAAAAGTCAATTATTTCAATCGAAATTTAGTATTTTTGGCATAATTTTGTGTTTAAGTCACGACACAATACATTTGTTTGATTGTAGGACAATTTTTCAATGCAAACGAAAAATTTTTTTTGCAAGTGGAAACAAGAAAAAATAGATTGTATTTTCATATTTTATATATAAGTAAATCGTAAAAAATGGGTGCACCGAATAAAAATAAACAAAAAACATTGAAAGAGTTTCCAAATTTAAACCGGCAACTTTTGCACGTAGATTTTCAACTCTTGCATCTAGACTACTAGGAAGCTCAAACATACTGAAACGAAATTATAAAACTGAAATACAAATCCCTGTGCACGGCTGAAACGTAAAGGGGCGCTCACGATATCAGTATTACACATGTGCTCTTTGCAATGTTGCTGTAAAAACCCTTAATGTTTTATTTAAAAAAAAAATATTAATAGAATCAAAATATCATTTTAAGGTTGCTCAAAAATCGCGATAAATCAGTGAAATTAAGACAAAAAAAAAACATCGACACGAGGTAAAAGTCTAGTCCAGCGGTGGGCACAGAATTTGCAATCGTGAGCACTACAACAACTTCTACAACAAACACAACTTCTGAAGTCATAAATTAAAGCAAAATGAACACATTTATGAGTCTGTTAGCCGCAACGAAAGATCTGTGTGGTTGTTGTTGGTTTTGATGAGCCAAAACAATTATACACTAAAAGAAGTTCTAATGAATTTTATTTTGTAAGTCGAACGCTTAGTATGTGGTAAAGATCAAAACGCATCAAAACTTTTCACACAATGTACAAAACGCTACTGAAGTCATAAATCTTAGCAAAATGAACACTTTTATGACGGTACGCGTCGCAGTCGATACTCGAGCATTTGCTGTGTGTTTGTTGTTTTGTTTTATTGGGCGTCAAACGTTGTTCTTGTACTGTCAAAAATCGCAGGCAAGCCAATTTACCGTTATGAGCAGCGTGAGCAAGGGCTTGCTCACCGCTGGTCTATTCCAGTGAAATAATACAAACAAATTAATAATTTTTTTTTTTTGTTTTCCATATTTTCAATGTTTTTCCCAAAATCAAACAAACTTTGAAATTTACCCGGCTTGTATGTAAAAACCTGATATTTTTCTATGCTAATTTTAGCGGTTCATATTTTTTTCTCCTATTTACGCATAAGTTAAAAAATTAGCTTAATAAAAATATCGATGCAAATTACAGAAAATTTGTTAGTTATTTATATGAAAAGAATGTTTGAAATCGCGACTTTTCGGGCCTACAATAAGTAGCAACAAATTTATATAATACAACAATTTTTGTAAAATATATGAATAATTGTATGCACGCTGCTAGATTTGGCAGAAAAGTTCGATATTTGGCGTCCAAAAGCGAATCTGTGAGTTTGGTTAAGAAATTGCTACAAATAAAAAAGTTTTTCGTATAAAAGGTTAATCACTGTGGACGGCAGTACGCGCTAGTGACGAAAGCAGCACGAAGGGTGCGAAAGGCGACTAGCAATATATACAGCTAATATGAAAAATTTGCTATAACTGTCCGAACAGATCGAGTTACAAACCGATTGAAAGGTTTAGTCCAGACTTACAAAATGGCATATTAAAACTTTTTCTAACACACCTGGGTCATGATAATGGTGTTTAAGTGGCAGGGAATAAATTTTAAATGAATGCAACTAATGGGGCCGTTGGGGCCTTTTGAAAAAATTTAGTCCGACAACTAGTTTAAAAGATCATGGAATTTGAAATATTTAGTGGACTTTTCAAAATGAAATGAAAAGTCAGTTTGTTTGTTTGTTTGTAGCAAAGCGCTAAAAATACTTAGATGTAATGATGGGGATTTATTCTTTTTCGAAAATCTAAAAATGTTTTTTCTACGACTATTTGAATTTCCCGCCGTTTCCAAGCCTTAAAAGCCACAGATATGTACTACATACCGTTGGAAATGTATTTTTGAAGGCTTTTAGGTGTACCTTTTTTTCTAAATCACTCAGGTAACAATTTACAGGTGAAATAAGGTTTTTTGACTTACTTTTTGGCGAGTTATGACAAAACGGCACTAATGATTTATATTTATTTTCAATATGTTGGAAAACGTAAGTACGTATGTTGTAAAACGTACATAAATTTTGGCTAAGGGGCCTAGAATATGTTTTCGTCACTAGACTTTTACCTCGTGTAGAGGTTTTTTTGTGGGTTTGAATCAGACGTTAACATGGCAGCTATTTTATATAGTCATACGATTTAGACCAAATTTCAACAGGATGTAACATTTAGTAAAAAAGACATATTCTGTGAGTTAAGTTGAGATAGCTCAAAAAACAAAAATTATGTTCATACTAAAAGTTAATTTCCATCCAATTGTTCCGATGGCAGCTATATGATATAGTTACCTGATGCTGACCAAATTTGGTGTTACAGGGTGTTACAGGCAGTCTCAAATACACAATATGTGAGTTTGGTTGACATGTCTTAAGAAATAAAAAAGTTTTTCTTACTAAAGTTTAATTTGAGTTTGATTGTACCTATGACAGCTATTTGATGTAGTCATTCGATTTTGACGAAATTTTGTCAGGGTGTAAAATATGAAAATAAAACCTTGTATTGTCCGAGCGACTCGAGCTTTGGACCTCTGGCGCCTAAGTCTAAACTCCATTCTCTGCGCCATATAGGTACTATGTCCGCTGGCTGACAAAATGCTGCTATATGTAAATGAAAATAAACACGAAATTAGAAATCGATTTGACGCACTTTTTCAAAGCGATGCGTTATCCCACGATAAAATTCTATTAAGTTTATTGTGGCCAAGTTTCAAGCATGTGCAATGCTAAGTCAATGAATAAGGCCAAGCAGTCTTATAAAGGGTGATTTTTTAAGAGCTTTAGGAAAGTTGTTCAAAAAAAAAAATAAACATAAAATTCAAAAAAATGCATGAAATCTTTATTTGAATCGATAGTACGGTCCATGTAATTTAATTTTTAAAGATTATTTCATGCAAATTTTGACCATGACTGCGCCTCAAATGGTCCATCCGCTTAGTCCAATTTTGGCATACTCTTTCCAACATTTCTCACGAATAAATGCTTCAATGTTGTCTTCCAATGTATCAATTGAAGCGGGCTTGTCTGTATAGACATGAGCTTTAACATAGTCCCACAAAAAATAGTCTAACGGCGTTAAATCGCACGATCTAGGCGGCCAATTGACCGGTCCCGAACGTGAAATAAAATGTTCACCGAACTCGCCTCTCAATAAGTCCATTGTTGCGCGTGCTGTGTGGCATGTGGCACCGTCTTGTTGAAACCATGTCAAGCTCTTGCATTTCGGACAAAAACAAGTTGGGTCGATTAAACTGACCATAAAATGGAAGAAGCGCACGATGAACTTTCTTAACAGAGCACGCATTTTGATAATAAAATTTAATAATTTGCAAGCGTTGTTTGTTTGTAAGACGATTCATGGTTAAATTATAGACCAAACGGAAGATGTTTAAACCAGTGTTACCAAAAATATAATAATAAAAAAAATACCATTTATATATAGATAAAAAAAACTACGAAAATTGTGCAGAAACTGTGCGCAAAAAAAGGTGAGCTTTTAAGAAAAATTTTAAACCCACGTCGCAAAAGTGCTAAAAAAATATGAAATGGGAGATCTGACCACCCGCTGTACTCTCCAGACATTGCTCCATCTGAATACCTTACTTGCTTACGAGCACTTCCGCAATTATGAAGAAGTCAAAAATTGGATTGATTCCTGAATCGACTCGCTGGACGGGGAATTTTTTCGTCAAAAAATCCGAATGCTGCCCAAAATATGTAAGAAAGTAGTAGCTAGCAACGGCCAGTATTTTGAATAGCATGTATACATTTCTTAACATTAAAGCCCCAAAGTTAGAAAAGCCCAAATAAATGGCACGAACAAAGTTGTACACCTAATAGGTGAAAGGGTATATTGTGCTGGTTGGAATGTATGTAACAGGGAGAAGGAGGCATCTCCGACCCCATAAAGTATATATATTCTTAATGTGTGTCTGTCCGTCCGTGTGAGCGCCTAGATCTCAGAGACTTTAAGAGATTAAAATGCCAAATTTGCCACACAGATTTCTATAGACCCATCAAGTTTGTTTTAAATTTTTGACAAAACCCCCTTCCGCCCCGCAAATTGCGAAAAACCTCCACAACCACAGGTGAGTTAGAAAAAGTTGTAGAATGCCATCGTGTGAAGCGTAATCAGTTATGCATTTAGGTAAAAATAAACGTGGGAAACATTTGGTAAACGAATGTTGGGATCCCAGTTAAAACCAAGTAAGACGAAAAGCAAGAATTGCTTTTGAACCAATTTACTGCGGGCTCGAACTACTAATACGTAAAGGAGTTGGGATTCGGCACTGCGCAAAAAGGCTCAACTTTATTGCGCACAGTGCAGAATGCCAAATTTCAGGTATTGTTTTTTCTATATTTATTTAATATTTTTATATGAAACTTAATTTCGTTCGCCACAAAATGGGATATCAGAAATTTTGGGGCTAGAATATGCTTTCGTCACTAGACTTTTACCTCATGTATAATATCACTTAACCGCAGCAAGAACTGATAATTAGAACGGAAGTAACAGCTAACCGAAGTTATTAATAACTTATTATTTCAATACAATCACCTAAAAGTATGCAGTACTTTTTGTTAGGTAATAAATTCTTTAAAGTACTTTTATATGTATTGAAATAAGTAAGGGGTATCCTATGGTCGGGATCTCGACTATAGCCTTTCCCGCTTGTTTTTAAGCTTTTTATACCCGTTACTTATAAAAAATAAGTATAAGGGTATATTGTGTTCGTTGGAATGTATGTAACAGGCAGAAGGAGGCATCTCCGACCACATAAAGTACATATATTCTTGATCAGCATCAACAGCCGAGTCGATATAGCCATGTGTGTCTGTCCGTCTGTCCGTCTGTGTGAGCGCCTAG
The DNA here is from genome assembly GCA_951394115.2 of Drosophila phalerata. NCBI lineage: Eukaryota > Metazoa > Arthropoda > Insecta > Diptera > Drosophilidae > Drosophila > Drosophila phalerata. Next base: position 5,830,025 of record OX596006.1, on the reverse strand, counting down.
ATCTCAGAGACCATAAGAGATAGAGTAACCAAACTTTCACACGTAGGTCACAAAGGCGTTGGAGCAGGTCAAGTTTGTTTTAAATTTTGGACCCGCCCCCTTCCACGCCCGTAATTCGCGAAAAACTGGTCATCCGTCTGTATAAACACAAGGATCTCAGAGACTATAAGAGATAGAATAACCAAATTTGTCACACAGATTTCCATATACCTCACGCAGATCAAGTTTGTTTCAAATTTAAGCCACGCCCCCCTCCGCCCCCGCAAATCGCGAAAAACCACCTCACCCACAATTGTTCATATAATACGTATTTTTTGGTAATAACCGATATCTGTTATTATTATCTATTATCCCACTGAATCGCAACAAGATCGGACAAGCAGAACAGCAGTTATTGCGTGTCTAAGTTGTTGAATCAACAGGTGCCCCCTAGAGTATGCAATAGTTTTTGTATTGTTAAACCTTATTAGAATGCTTCAAATTCTCAAGTAGTTCTGGCAATGTATTGAAATAAGTAACGGGTATCCTATGGTCGGGGTCTCGACTATAGCCTTTCCCACTTGTTATATTTGTACTTGTAGTAGAAACAACTAAATTCTCTATCAATAAATAAAAATCCATAAAAATTAATTCATCAAATTCGAAATGCGAATTAGTGTGATCCGTTTCCCCCCAAACCAACGCTCCATAAGCTAAGGTGGGTCTGACTGCAGTGTAAAATCAATTGGTGTAAAATCCAACCAGGGAAGACATTTTTAAAATTTAAAAAGCATTTGACAGAAATCTTTTTAAGCTTTAAAATGATTTAGGATGATTGGTATTCTGGGTGACGCAGGCTTGTCGATGAATGTTAAAATATATTTTCTGTGCATATTTTACAGTACAAATAAAAAAAAAAATAAATTTATTTTTATCTAAAACAAGCATTTGAATTTTTTTTCATCTTTTATTTATTTATTTATGCACGACTAAAAAATTATTAAATATAAAATTATGTTAAGAATTAAAAAATATAATTAATATTAAATATAAATAATGACTGTAAAGAAAAAAATTAAAATTAGAATTAGATCTGGGGTAAGCAAAAATTAAAAATGATCCAACATTTGTTGCAACGATTGGGGAAAACCCAGAAAAACCCAATCAGATCAATAAAGATTACTGTTTGTATTAGGAATAGAATAAATGTTTGGATATTTAAATTTAAACAATATTAATTAGTATTTAAAACAGTTTCGTTACTCTTAAAAGAATAACATTTTTTTTTAAATTACGTTGATGCCTGGCATAGCAAAAATGTATGTAACACTTGGCAACAGCAAAAAAATTACACGAACCAAACCCACTTTATTGTATGACGAAAAACATTTATTTTTGCTTGATAACAAAACCTCAAGTAAAAATATGCTGCTGACGAAAAATCCCAAATAAATATTTGCTGGAGTATCAAATTTCAAGTAAAAATATGCTGAAGTATAATATCCCAAAAAATTAAATAGTTGATATAAATATCCCAATTAAAAATGTTCTAGTAAGAAACATCCCAAATAAATTTTCAATGCTTTAAAAAAAATGTCAAGTAAAATTGTACTGGTAGGGTAATAAATAAATAAATAAATATTTGCTGGTGCTGGAATATAAGCCAGTGCCAGTAATAATTTATTGAAAGCTTGAATTTTCAAGCAATTTAAATGTCAACTGGAAATTTTCGAATAAAAGTACAATTGATCCAAAAAGAAGTTAAGACAGATTTGAAGCAGTTTTTAATGTAATTTACTGTAGACTGGAATACTCTCAAGCCAATTCATATGTGTTTATTAATTAGGAGTTTTTTCAGCTTTAGAACCCAATTAACAAACTTTGAAAAATGACAAGTAAAAGGATGAATCGATTCTGCACTAAATCACCGTAAATTCGTTATTACAAAATACGTCCAAGCCAAAATGGTTATTACTTAACCACTAACTACTGCAATAACATGAAAGGAGTTTTTTAATACAACATCAGTAGAAGACTAATTATTAGAATTGCATAAATTTTATCACGTTTGTTTCCCAAATCAAGGAAAAATGCGGTGTTAATACCAGTCGGGCGACTGAAAAACGCAATTTTCTAAGTTCCAACTGTTGGTAGCGCTTGTTTTGCTCGAGAGTGTTTGACATGGAAAGATGTATAGCACATTGTCAGGATTTTCTATGAGAAAACATTTTATCTGGATGGTCCTGACGAGATTAAATACTACTTGTAAGTCACCACCATGCTTGTAAATGTGGTGAAATTGTGTCGGGAGGCAGATCTTATTATGGATGTTGTAAACTGCAGTTCGTTTTTTTCTTCAGAAATAAGTGTGTGCAAAATGTGTGCAAAGCTAAACAATAAAAGAGCTTTTCCTAACTTTCCGAATTATTTGACCGGCATGTTATGGCCCTCACTCAGTCTGCAAGGGAGATTAAACAGTTGACTGAAGACCGTATTGTGAGATTGCCTGAGTTACAAACAAAATCCCCGGACCTAAACCAAAACCCTAGACAATTTGAAGATACCGCGACCTTAATTGATGCGATTAAAAAAGCCTGGACGGCGATTTCGGTTGCAGTTATTGAAAAATATTATAAGTCCTTGAAAGGTCGTATTTCCGAAGTGATACTTAAGGCAGGAGGTCATACTCATTATTAAATGTAAGGTTTAGTTGAATAGTATATATTGAATCCCACAAAAAAACCTCCTCACGGGGTAAAAGTCTAGTGACGAAAACAGTTTCTAGCCCCTAAATTTCTTATATCCAATTTTGTGACGAACAAAATAAAGTTTAATATAAAAATGTTAAATAAAAATATTAATCAAAACATTAATTACACTAGGCAACAAATTTGAACTTTTTGGCTATTACACTAATTAATATTGTTTAAATTTAAATATCCAAACATTTATTCTATTCATAATACAAAAAGTAATCTTTATTGATCTGATTGGGTTTTTCTGGGTTTTCCCCAATCGTTGCAACAAATGTTGGATCATTTTTAATTTTTGCTTACCCCAGATCTAATTCTAATTTTAATTTTTTTCTTTACAGTCATTATTTATATTTAATATTAATTATATTTTTTAATTCTTAACATAATTTTATATTTAATAATTTTTTAGTCGTGCATAAATAAATAAATAAAAGATGAAAAAAAATTCAAATGTTTGTTTTAGATAAAAATAAATTAATATTTTTTTTTATTTGTACTGTAAAATATGCACAGAAAATATATTTTAACATTCATCGACAAGCCTGCGTCACCCAGAATACCAATCATCCTAAATCATTTTAAAGCTTAAAAAGATTTCTGTCAAATGCTTTTTAAATTTTAAAAATATCTTCCCTGGTTCAAAAGATATGACCTTGACCTTAAACTCTCCTGAAGGAGAAACCTAGAGATGAGGATGAAAAAGTCTTTTTATGCAAAAGGATCTTCGGCAAGTGATTGGATTTTACACCAATTGATTTTACACTGCAGTCAGACCCACCTTAGCTTATGGAGCGTTGGTTTGGGGGGAAACGGATCACACTAATTCCCATTTCGAATTTGATGAATTAATTTTTATGGATTTTTATTTATTGATAGAGAATTTAGTTGTTTCTACTACAAGTACAAATATAAAAACTATTTAATTTCCCAAAATATACCTAAAATGACATGCTTATTTTGGCTCAACTGAATAGGTTTACGAAATTTGAGCTACCTTTGACATCGACAGAGATAATTTAGAGAAGCCAATTCATATGTGTTTATTAATTAGGAGTTTTTTCAGCTTTAGAACCCAATTAACAAACTTTGAAAAATGACAAGTAAAAGGATGAATCGATTCTGCACTAAATCACCGTAAATTCGTTATTACAAAATACGTCCAAGCCAAAATGGTTATTACTTAACCACTAACTACTGCAATAACATGAAAGGAGTTTTTTAATACAACATCAGTAGAAGACTAATTATTAGAATTGCATAAATTTTATCACGTTTGTTTCCCAAATCAAGGAAAAATGCGGTGTTAATACCAGTCGGGCGACTGAAAAACGCAATTTTCTAAGTTCCAACTGTTGGTAGCGCTTGTTTTGCTCGAGAGTGTTTGACATGGAAAGATGTATAGCACATTGTCAGGATTTTCTATGAGAAAACATTTTATCTGGATGGTCCTGACGAGATTAAATACTACTTGTAAGTCACCACCATGCTTGTAAATGTGGTGAAATTGTGTCGGGAGGCAGATCTTATTATGGATGTTGTAAACTGCAGTTCGTTTTTTTCTTCAGAAATAAGTGTGTGCAAAATGTGTGCAAAGCTAAACAATAAAAGAGCTTTTCCTAACTTTCCGAATTATTTGACCGGCATGTTATGGCCCTCACTCAGTCTGCAAGGGAGATTAAACAGTTGACTGAAGACCGTATTGTGAGATTGCCTGAGTTACAAACAAAATCCCCGGACCTAAACCAAAACCCTAGACAATTTGAAGATACCGCGACCTTAATTGATGCGATTAAAAAGCCTGGACGGCGATTTCGGTTGCAGTTATTGAAAAATATTATAAGTCCTTGAAAGGTCGTATTTCCGAAGTGATACTTAAGGCAGGAGGTCATACTCATTATTAAATGTAAGGTTTAGTTGAATAGTATATATTGAATCCCACAAAAAAACCTCCTCACGGGGTAAAAGTCTAGTGACGAAAACAGTTTCTAGCCCCTAAATTTCTTATATCCAATTTTGTGACGAACAAAATAAAGTTTAATATAAAAATGTTAAATAAAAATATTAATCAAAACATTAATTACACTAGGCAACAAATTTGAACTTTTTGGCTATTACACTAATTAATATTGTTTAAATTTAAATATCCAAACATTTATTCTATTCATAATACAAAAAGTAATCTTTATTGATCTGATTGGGTTTTTCTGGGTTTTCCCCAATCGTTGCAACAAATGTTGGATCATTTTTAATTTTTGCTTACCCCAGATCTAATTCTAATTTTAATTTTTTTCTTTACAGTCATTATTTATATTTAATATTAATTATATTTTTTAATTCTTAACATAATTTTATATTTAATAATTTTTTAGTCGTGCATAAATAAATAAATAAAAGATGAAAAAAAATTCAAATGTTTGTTTTAGATAAAAATAAATTAATATTTTTTTTTATTTGTACTGTAAAATATGCACAGAAAATATATTTTAACATTCATCGACAAGCCTGCGTCACCCAGAATACCAATCATCCTAAATCATTTTAAAGCTTAAAAAGATTTCTGTCAAATGCTTTTTAAATTTTAAAAATATCTTCCCTGGTTCAAAAGATATGACCTTGACCTTAAACTCTCCTGAAGGAGAAACCTAGAGATGAGGATGAAAAAGTCTTTTTATGCAAAAGGATCTTCGGCAAGTGATTGGATTTTACACCAATTGATTTTACACTGCAGTCAGACCCACCTTAGCTTATGGAGCGTTGGTTTGGGGGGAAACGGATCACACTAATTCCCATTTCGAATTTGATGAATTAATTTTTATGGATTTTTATTTATTGATAGAGAATTTAGTTGTTTCTACTACAAGTACAAATATAAAAACTATTTAATTTCCCAAAATATACCTAAAATGACATGCTTATTTTGGCTCAACTGAATAGGTTTACGAAATTTGAGCTACCTTTGACATCGACAGAGATAATTTAGAGAAGCCAATTCATATGTGTTTATTAATTAGGAGTTTTTTCAGCTTTAGAACCCAATTAACAAACTTTGAAAAATGACAAGTAAAAGGATGAATCGATTCTGCACTAAATCACCGTAAATTCGTTATTACAAAATACGTCCAAGCCAAAATGGTTATTACTTAACCACTAACTACTGCAATAACATGAAAGGAGTTTTTTAATACAACATCAGTAGAAGACTAATTATTAGAATTGCATAAATTTTATCACGTTTGTTTCCCAAATCAAGGAAAAATGCGGTGTTAATACCAGTCGGGCGACTGAAAAACGCAATTTTCTAAGTTCCAACTGTTGGTAGCGCTTGTTTTGCTCGAGAGTGTTTGACATGGAAAGATGTATAGCACATTGTCAGGATTTTCTATGAGAAAACATTTTATCTGGATGGTCCTGACGAGATTAAATACTACTTGTAAGTCACCACCATGCTTGTAAATGTGGTGAAATTGTGTCGGGAGGCAGATCTTATTATGGATGTTGTAAACTGCAGTTCGTTTTTTTCTTCAGAAATAAGTGTGTGCAAAATGTGTGCAAAGCTAAACAATAAAAGAGCTTTTCCTAACTTTCCGAATTATTTGACCGGCATGTTATGGCCCTCACTCAGTCTGCAAGGGAGATTAAACAGTTGACTGAAGACCGTATTGTGAGATTGCCTGAGTTACAAACAAAATCCCCGGACCTAAACCAAAACCCTAGACAATTTGAAGATACCGCGACCTTAATTGATGCGATTAAAAAAGCCTGGACGGCGATTTCGGTTGCAGTTATTGAAAAATATTATAAGTCCTTGAAAGGTCGTATTTCCGAAGTGATACTTAAGGCAGGAGGTCATACTCATTATTAAATGTAAGGTTTAGTTGAATAGTATATATTGAATCCCACAAAAAAACCTCCTCACGGGGTAAAAGTCTAGTGACGAAAACAGTTTCTAGCCCCTAAATTTCTTATATCCAATTTTGTGACGAACAAAATAAAGTTTAATATAAAAATGTTAAATAAAAATATTAATCAAAACATTAATTACACTAGGCAACAAATTTGAACTTTTTGGCTATTACACTAATTAATATTGTTTAAATTTAAATATCCAAACATTTATTCTATTCATAATACAAAAAGTAATCTTTATTGATCTGATTGGGTTTTTCTGGGTTTTCCCCAATCGTTGCAACAAATGTTGGATCATTTTTAATTTTTGCTTACCCCAGATCTAATTCTAATTTTAATTTTTTTCTTTACAGTCATTATTTATATTTAATATTAATTATATTTTTTAATTCTTAACATAATTTTATATTTAATAATTTTTTAGTCGTGCATAAATAAATAAATAAAAGATGAAAAAAAATTCAAATGTTTGTTTTAGATAAAAATAAATTAATATTTTTTTTTATTTGTACTGTAAAATATGCACAGAAAATATATTTTAACATTCATCGACAAGCCTGCGTCACCCAGAATACCAATCATCCTAAATCATTTTAAAGCTTAAAAAGATTTCTGTCAAATGCTTTTTAAATTTTAAAAATATCTTCCCTGGTTCAAAAGATATGACCTTGACCTTAAACTCTCCTGAAGGAGAAACCTAGAGATGAGGATGAAAAAGTCTTTTTATGCAAAAGGATCTTCGGCAAGTGATTGGATTTTACACCAATTGATTTTACACTGCAGTCAGACCCACCTTAGCTTATGGAGCGTTGGTTTGGGGGGAAACGGATCACACTAATTCCCATTTCGAATTTGATGAATTAATTTTTATGGATTTTTATTTATTGATAGAGAATTTAGTTGTTTCTACTACAAGTACAAATATAAAAACTATTTAATTTCCCAAAATATACCTAAAATGACATGCTTATTTTGGCTCAACTGAATAGGTTTACGAAATTTGAGCTACCTTTGACATCGACAGAGATAATTTAGAGAAGCCAATTCATATGTGTTTATTAATTAGGAGTTTTTTCAGCTTTAGAACCCAATTAACAAACTTTGAAAAATGACAAGTAAAAGGATGAATCGATTCTGCACTAAATCACCGTAAATTCGTTATTACAAAATACGTCCAAGCCAAAATGGTTATTACTTAACCACTAACTACTGCAATAACATGAAAGGAGTTTTTTAATACAACATCAGTAGAAGACTAATTATTAGAATTGCATAAATTTTATCACGTTTGTTTCCCAAATCAAGGAAAAATGCGGTGTTAATACCAGTCGGGCGACTGAAAAACGCAATTTTCTAAGTTCCAACTGTTGGTAGCGCTTGTTTTGCTCGAGAGTGTTTGACATGGAAAGATGTATAGCACATTGTCAGGATTTTCTATGAGAAAACATTTTATCTGGATGGTCCTGACGAGATTAAATACTACTTGTAAGTCACCACCATGCTTGTAAATGTGGTGAAATTGTGTCGGGAGGCAGATCTTATTATGGATGTTGTAAACTGCAGTTCGTTTTTTTCTTCAGAAATAAGTGTGTGCAAAATGTGTGCAAAGCTAAACAATAAAAGAGCTTTTCCTAACTTTCCGAATTATTTGACCGGCATGTTATGGCCCTCACTCAGTCTGCAAGGGAGATTAAACAGTTGACTGAAGACCGTATTGTGAGATTGCCTGAGTTACAAACAAAATCCCCGGACCTAAACCAAAACCCTAGACAATTTGAAGATACCGCGACCTTAATTGATGCGATTAAAAAAGCCTGGACGGCGATTTCGGTTGCAGTTATTGAAAAATATTATAAGTCCTTGAAAGGTCGTATTTCCGAAGTGATACTTAAGGCAGGAGGTCATACTCATTATTAAATGTAAGGTTTAGTTGAATAGTATATATTGAATCCCACAAAAAAACCTCCTCACGGGGTAAAAGTCTAGTGACGAAAACAGTTTCTAGCCCCTAAATTTCTTATATCCAATTTTGTGACGAACAAAATAAAGTTTAATATAAAAATGTTAAATAAAAATATTAATCAAAACATTAATTACACTAGGCAACAAATTTGAACTTTTTGGCTATTACACTAATTAATATTGTTTAAATTTAAATATCCAAACATTTATTCTATTCATAATACAAAAAGTAATCTTTATTGATCTGATTGGGTTTTTCTGGGTTTTCCCCAATCGTTGCAACAAATGTTGGATCATTTTTAATTTTTGCTTACCCCAGATCTAATTCTAATTTTAATTTTTTTCTTTACAGTCATTATTTATATTTAATATTAATTATATTTTTTAATTCTTAACATAATTTTATATTTAATAATTTTTTAGTCGTGCATAAATAAATAAATAAAAGATGAAAAAAAATTCAAATGTTTGTTTTAGATAAAAATAAATTAATATTTTTTTTTATTTGTACTGTAAAATATGCACAGAAAATATATTTTAACATTCATCGACAAGCCTGCGTCACCCAGAATACCAATCATCCTAAATCATTTTAAAGCTTAAAAAGATTTCTGTCAAATGCTTTTTAAATTTTAAAAATATCTTCCCTGGTTCAAAAGATATGACCTTGACCTTAAACTCTCCTGAAGGAGAAACCTAGAGATGAGGATGAAAAAGTCTTTTTATGCAAAAGGATCTTCGGCAAGTGATTGGATTTTACACCAATTGATTTTACACTGCAGTCAGACCCACCTTAGCTTATGGAGCGTTGGTTTGGGGGGAAACGGATCACACTAATTCCCATTTCGAATTTGATGAATTAATTTTTATGGATTTTTATTTATTGATAGAGAATTTAGTTGTTTCTACTACAAGTACAAATATAAAAACTATTTAATTTCCCAAAATATACCTAAAATGACATGCTTATTTTGGCTCAACTGAATAGGTTTACGAAATTTGAGCTACCTTTGACATCGACAGAGATAATTTAGAGAAGCCAATTCATATGTGTTTATTAATTAGGAGTTTTTTCAGCTTTAGAACCCAATTAACAAACTTTGAAAAATGACAAGTAAAAGGATGAATCGATTCTGCACTAAATCACCGTAAATTCGTTATTACAAAATACGTCCAAGCCAAAATGGTTATTACTTAACCACTAACTACTGCAATAACATGAAAGGAGTTTTTTAATACAACATCAGTAGAAGACTAATTATTAGAATTGCATAAATTTTATCACGTTTGTTTCCCAAATCAAGGAAAAATGCGGTGTTAATACCAGTCGGGCGACTGAAAAACGCAATTTTCTAAGTTCCAACTGTTGGTAGCGCTTGTTTTGCTCGAGAGTGTTTGACATGGAAAGATGTATAGCACATTGTCAGGATTTTCTATGAGAAAACATTTTATCTGGATGGTCCTGACGAGATTAAATACTACTTGTAAGTCACCACCATGCTTGTAAATGTGGTGAAATTGTGTCGGGAGGCAGATCTTATTATGGATGTTGTAAACTGCAGTTCGTTTTTTTCTTCAGAAATAAGTGTGTGCAAAATGTGTGCAAAGCTAAACAATAAAAGAGCTTTTCCTAACTTTCCGAATTATTTGACCGGCATGTTATGGCCCTCACTCAGTCTGCAAGGGAGATTAAACAGTTGACTGAAGACCGTATTGTGAGATTGCCTGAGTTACAAACAAAATCCCCGGACCTAAACCAAAACCCTAGACAATTTGAAGATACCGCGACCTTAATTGATGCGATTAAAAAAGCCTGGACGGCGATTTCGGTTGCAGTTATTGAAAAATATTATAAGTCCTTGAAAGGTCGTATTTCCGAAGTGATACTTAAGGCAGGAGGTCATACTCATTATTAAATGTAAGGTTTAGTTGAATAGTATATATTGAATCCCACAAAAAAACCTCCTCACGGGGTAAAAGTCTAGTGACGAAAACAGTTTCTAGCCCCTAAATTTCTTATATCCAATTTTGTGACGAACAAAATAAAGTTTAATATAAAAATGTTAAATAAAAATATTAATCAAAACATTAATTACACTAGGCAACAAATTTGAACTTTTTGGCTATTACACTAATTAATATTGTTTAAATTTAAATATCCAAACATTTATTCTATTCATAATACAAAAAGTAATCTTTATTGATCTGATTGGGTTTTTCTGGGTTTTCCCCAATCGTTGCAACAAATGTTGGATCATTTTTAATTTTTGCTTACCCCAGATCTAATTCTAATTTTAATTTTTTTCTTTACAGTCATTATTTATATTTAATATTAATTATATTTTTTAATTCTTAACATAATTTTATATTTAATAATTTTTTAGTCGTGCATAAATAAATAAATAAAAGATGAAAAAAAATTCAAATGTTTGTTTTAGATAAAAATAAATTAATATTTTTTTTTATTTGTACTGTAAAATATGCACAGAAAATATATTTTAACATTCATCGACAAGCCTGCGTCACCCAGAATACCAATCATCCTAAATCATTTTAAAGCTTAAAAAGATTTCTGTCAAATGCTTTTTAAATTTTAAAAATATCTTCCCTGGTTCAAAAGATATGACCTTGACCTTAAACTCTCCTGAAGGAGAAACCTAGAGATGAGGATGAAAAAGTCTTTTTATGCAAAAGGATCTTCGGCAAGTGATTGGATTTTACACCAATTGATTTTACACTGCAGTCAGACCCACCTTAGCTTATGGAGCGTTGGTTTGGGGGGAAACGGATCACACTAATTCCCATTTCGAATTTGATGAATTAATTTTTATGGATTTTTATTTATTGATAGAGAATTTAGTTGTTTCTACTACAAGTACAAATATAAAAACTATTTAATTTCCCAAAATATACCTAAAATGACATGCTTATTTTGGCTCAACTGAATAGGTTTACGAAATTTGAGCTACCTTTGACATCGACAGAGATAATTTAGAGAAGCCAATTCATATGTGTTTATTAATTAGGAGTTTTTTCAGCTTTAGAACCCAATTAACAAACTTTGAAAAATGACAAGTAAAAGGATGAATCGATTCTGCACTAAATCACCGTAAATTCGTTATTACAAAATACGTCCAAGCCAAAATGGTTATTACTTAACCACTAACTACTGCAATAACATGAAAGGAGTTTTTTAATACAACATCAGTAGAAGACTAATTATTAGAATTGCATAAATTTTATCACGTTTGTTTCCCAAATCAAGGAAAAATGCGGTGTTAATACCAGTCGGGCGACTGAAAAACGCAATTTTCTAAGTTCCAACTGTTGGTAGCGCTTGTTTTGCTCGAGAGTGTTTGACATGGAAAGATGTATAGCACATTGTCAGGATTTTCTATGAGAAAACATTTTATCTGGATGGTCCTGACGAGATTAAATACTACTTGTAAGTCACCACCATGCTTGTAAATGTGGTGAAATTGTGTCGGGAGGCAGATCTTATTATGGATGTTGTAAACTGCAGTTCGTTTTTTTCTTCAGAAATAAGTGTGTGCAAAATGTGTGCAAAGCTAAACAATAAAAGAGCTTTTCCTAACTTTCCGAATTATTTGACCGGCATGTTATGGCCCTCACTCAGTCTGCAAGGGAGATTAAACAGTTGACTGAAGACCGTATTGTGAGATTGCCTGAGTTACAAACAAAATCCCCGGACCTAAACCAAAACCCTAGACAATTTGAAGATACCGCGACCTTAATTGATGCGATTAAAAAAGCCTGGACGGCGATTTCGGTTGCAGTTATTGAAAAATATTATAAGTCCTTGAAAGGTCGTATTTCCGAAGTGATACTTAAGGCAGGAGGTCATACTCATTATTAAATGTAAGGTTTAGTTGAATAGTATATATTGAATCCCACAAAAAAACCTCCTCACGGGGTAAAAGTCTAGTGACGAAAACAGTTTCTAGCCCCTAAATTTCTTATATCCAATTTTGTGACGAACAAAATAAAGTTTAATATAAAAATGTTAAATAAAAATATTAATCAAAACATTAATTACACTAGGCAACAAATTTGAACTTTTTGGCTATTACACTAATTAATATTGTTTAAATTTAAATATCCAAACATTTATTCTATTCATAATACAAAAAGTAATCTTTATTGATCTGATTGGGTTTTTCTGGGTTTTCCCCAATCGTTGCAACAAATGTTGGATCATTTTTAATTTTTGCTTACCCCAGATCTAATTCTAATTTTAATTTTTTTCTTTACAGTCATTATTTATATTTAATATTAATTATATTTTTTAATTCTTAACATAATTTTATATTTAATAATTTTTTAGTCGTGCATAAATAAATAAATAAAAGATGAAAAAAAATTCAAATGTTTGTTTTAGATAAAAATAAATTAATATTTTTTTTTATTTGTACTGTAAAATATGCACAGAAAATATATTTTAACATTCATCGACAAGCCTGCGTCACCCAGAATACCAATCATCCTAAATCATTTTAAAGCTTAAAAAGATTTCTGTCAAATGCTTTTTAAATTTTAAAAATATCTTCCCTGGTTCAAAAGATATGACCTTGACCTTAAACTCTCCTGAAGGAGAAACCTAGAGATGAGGATGAAAAAGTCTTTTTATGCAAAAGGATCTTCGGCAAGTGATTGGATTTTACACCAATTGATTTTACACTGCAGTCAGACCCACCTTAGCTTATGGAGCGTTGGTTTGGGGGGAAACGGATCACACTAATTCCCATTTCGAATTTGATGAATTAATTTTTATGGATTTTTATTTATTGATAGAGAATTTAGTTGTTTCTACTACAAGTACAAATATAAAAACTATTTAATTTCCCAAAATATACCTAAAATGACATGCTTATTTTGGCTCAACTGAATAGGTTTACGAAATTTGAGCTACCTTTGACATCGACAGAGATAATTTAGAGAAGCCAATTCATATGTGTTTATTAATTAGGAGTTTTTTCAGCTTTAGAACCCAATTAACAAACTTTGAAAAATGACAAGTAAAAGGATGAATCGATTCTGCACTAAATCACCGTAAATTCGTTATTACAAAATACGTCCAAGCCAAAATGGTTATTACTTAACCACTAACTACTGCAATAACATGAAAGGAGTTTTTTAATACAACATCAGTAGAAGACTAATTATTAGAATTGCATAAATTTTATCACGTTTGTTTCCCAAATCAAGGAAAAATGCGGTGTTAATACCAGTCGGGCGACTGAAAAACGCAATTTTCTAAGTTCCAACTGTTGGTAGCGCTTGTTTTGCTCGAGAGTGTTTGACATGGAAAGATGTATAGCACATTGTCAGGATTTTCTATGAGAAAACATTTTATCTGGATGGTCCTGACGAGATTAAATACTACTTGTAAGTCACCACCATGCTTGTAAATGTGGTGAAATTGTGTCGGGAGGCAGATCTTATTATGGATGTTGTAAACTGCAGTTCGTTTTTTTCTTCAGAAATAAGTGTGTGCAAAATGTGTGCAAAGCTAAACAATAAAAGAGCTTTTCCCAACTTTCCGAATTATTTGACCGGCATGTTATGGCCCTCACTCAGTCTGCAAGGGAGATTAAACAGTTGACTGAAGACCGTATTGTAAGATTGCCTGAGTTACAAACAAAATCCCCGGACCTAAACCAAAACCCTAGACAATTTGAAGATACCGCGACCTTAATTGATGCGATTAAAAAAGCCTGGACCGCGATTTCGGTTGCAGTTATTGAAAAATATTATAAGTCCTTGAAAGGTCGTATTTCCGAAGTGATACTTAAGGCAGGAGGTCATACTCATTATTAAATGTAAGGTTTAGTTGAATAGTATATATTGAATCCCACAAAAAAACCTCTTCACGGGGTAAAAGTCTAGTGACGAAAACAGTTTCTAGCCCCTAAATTTCTTATATCCAATTTTGTGACGAACAAAATAAAGTTTAATATAAAAATTTAAAAAAAAAATATTTATCAAAACATTAATTACACTAGGCAACAAATTTGAACTTTTTGGCTATTACACGAACCAAACCCACTTTATTGGATAGATTTGGGGCCAAAAACGACAAAAAATATTTTTATTTTTTTTTTTTTGTAAAATTTTTTATTTAGAATTTTTTAAAATTTGGCTTTTTTTTCGCACTTTTTTTCAGAGGTGCGCCCACTTTTGTCATCATTACTCGTGAATGACAAAACCGATTTTCAAAAACCTTACTTTTTCAGAAAGCGAATAAATATATCTAGAATTTATTTATAAAAAGTTTTAGATTTAAACTAATAGTTTAAGAGACATCAATTCTTGAATTAAGAAAATTATGAATTTTTTTAAGCTTTTTTTACTTTAAAATTCGAGGAAAAGTCGAAAAAAATGTATTACATTTTGTCTTTAATTTTATTTGCATAGCTGCACTAATTTGCGTCGTTTAAGATATGTCTTATCAAAATCTGTGGAGGGACGGCAATATAATATTTTTTTGTGTGTGGGCATGTTTTTGTCGACTTTGATGACTTCCTTGTAGAGTGGCATGACCTTTAGTATGAACATTTTTTGTGATTTTTAAGATATCTTCACCAATCTCACACAATATCAAATTGTTGTTATTTTACACATTTTGACCATTATTGGTTCAAATCAGTGTACTATATCATATAGCTGCCATAGGAACGATCGTTCGAAAATCAAGGTTTAGAATGAAAATTTTTTTGGTTTTTAAGATATATCATCCAATCTTGCTGGTTATGTATTTAGTAATGTGGTATGTATCCCTACCAAAGTTGGTTCAAATCGGATCACTATTCAATATAGCTGCCATAGGAACGATCGAAAATTCACCTTTAGTATGAAAAACTTTTTTATTTTCTAAGATATTTTAATCGAACTCACAAATTGTGTACTCTATGTTGTCCTTTACATCCTTATTAATTTTGGTTGGAATCTGTCTACTATATCATACAGCTGCCATAGGACCGATCGGTCTAAAAACAAGTTTTAGTATGAAAAACTTTTGTGTTTTTTGAGATATCTTAACTAAACTGATAGAATTTGCATATAAGTTGGTCTTATGCATCCTGACCAAAGTTAGTTCAAATCGGTCCACTATATCATTGGACCGATCGGTAGAAAATCATGTTTTAGTATAAAAAACTTTTTTGTTTTTGGAGAAATCTCAATAAAACTCATAAACTGCGTATCTTTAATTGCCCATTACATCCTTACCAAATTTGGTAGAAATTGGACCACTATATCACTATATTAAAATGTGTAAGATAATAACAAATTGATATTGTGTTAGATTGGTTAAGATATCTCAAAAATCACAAAAAATGTTCATACTAAAGGTTATGCCACTCTACAAGGAAGTCAAAAAAGTTGACAAAAATATGCCTGGACACAAAAATTTATTATATTGCCGTTTTTCCACAATTTAATTGATAAGACATATCTTAAAAGACGCGTAATTAATGCAGCTATGTAAATAAAATTAAAGACAAAATGTAATAAAATTTTTTCGACTTTTCCTCGAATTTTAAAGTAAAAAAAGCTTTAAAAAAATCATTATTTTCTTAATTCAAAAATTAATGTCTCTTAAACTACTGGCTTAAATCTAAAATTTTTGTATTAATGAATTATAGGTATATTCATTGACTTTGCGAAATAGTAAAGCTTTTGAAAATTGGTTTTGTCATTCAGGACTAATGTTGACAAAAGTGGGCGCACCTCTGAAAAAAAGTACAAAAAAAAAGCCAGATTTTTTAAAAATTCTAAAAAAAAATTTCACCATAGAAAAAAAAAAATGTTTTTCGTCGTTTTTGGCCCCAAATCTATCCAAAAAAGTGGGTTTGGTTCGTGTAATTATTTGGCTGTTGCCTAGTGTTATCAAAACAAACACATTAAAATTAATTTCACAGTACCAAATGCCCCTTTTCGTGTTTATTATACCCGTTACTTATAAAAAATAAGTATAAGGGTATATTGTGTTCGTTGGAATGTGCGTAATAGGCAGAAGGAGGCATCTCCGACCCAATAAAGTATATATATTCTTGATCAGCATCAACAGCCGAGTCGATATAGTCATGTGTGTCTGTTCGTCCGTCCGTCTGTCCGTCTGTCTGTCCGTGTGAGCGCCTAGATCTCAGAGACTATGGTATCTGGAGTATGGAGATAGAGTAACCAAATTTGGCACACAGATTTCAATTGACCCCACGCAGATCAAGTTTGTTTCAAATTCAAGCCACGAACCCCTCCGCCCCCGCAAATCGCGAAAAACACCACACTTACAATTTTACATATAATAGGTTTTTTGTGGTAATAACCGATATCTGTTATTATTATCTATTATCCCACTGAATCGCAACAAGATCGGATAAGTAGAACAGCAGTTATTGCGTGCATAAGTTGTTGAAGCAACAGGTGCACCCTGGAGTATGCAATAGTTTTTGTATTGTTAAACCTTATTAAAATGCTTCAAATTCTCAACTAGTTCTGGCGACGCAAATATGACATTAGGATGAATCGCTAATGTATTGAAATAAGTGACGGGTATCCTATGATCGGGATCTCGACTATAGCCTTTCCCACTTGTTTTTTTATTAATCTATATTTTTATTTAAATTTCAATTTTATTATCTTTTGAACTAGTTGTCGGATTTGGGAGATTAAGGTATCAATCGACGCCTATTTTTGATAAGAATAAAATATAAAAAATTTAATTCAAATTCAAACCCCAACGGTCCCATTCGCTGCAATCATATAAATTTTTTCCCTCTCACTTACAGCTGTATATACTGCTAGTCGCCTTCGTGCTGCTTTCGTAACTGGCGCCAACTGCCGTCCGCAGTGATAAAAAATTTACCTACGCTTTGCATTTTTGCGATGAACGTTTTGTTTTTAGTTTAAATCTCTTGAACCCATTCGTTGAGCCAAACAAAAAAAATCATGTCATTTTAAGGAGGCTTTTAAACCGGAAACTTTTACATCTTATTGTCAACTAAATTCTCTATTAAATAATTATTTCATCAAAATCGACCATTTGGTTTTAAAGATATGGACAAATAAATTTGATGAAAAATGTGAACCTATTCAGTTGAGCGGCAGACTATAGTGAAAGATTTTGACAATGTTAAGTTCAAAAACAAGTGGAAAATCCTTTAAACGATATCCCATAGGATACCCGTTACTTATTTCAATACATATAAAAGTACTTTAAAGAAATTACTTGATTACTTTGAAAACATTGAATCACCATAACTGCCGTTCTACTTGTCCGATCTTGATGCAATTCATTGGAATAATAGATAATATTACTAGATAACGATTACCATTAAAACTGTTTTATCTTAAAAGCTGTGGGTGTGGAGGTTTTCTGCGTTTTGCGGGGGCGGAAGGGGACGTGAGTTAATTTTTAAACAAACTTGATCTGTGTAGTGTATATAGAAATCTGTGTCTCAAATTTGGTTACTCTATCTCTTATAGTCTCTGAGATCCTTGTGTTTATACAGACGACCAAACTGTTTTTCGCGATTTGCGGAGGCGGGCATGTCAAAAATTTAAAACAAACTTTACCTGAGTGGGGTCTATAGAAATCTGTGTGTGACCTAGGTGCTCACACGGACAGACAGACACACATGGCTATATCGACTCGACTGTTGATGCTAATGAAGAATATATATACTTTATAGGGTCGGAGATGCCTCCTTCCCCCTGTTACATACATTGTAACTAACACAATATACCCTTATACTTATTTTTTAAAAGTAACGGATATAATTATTTACAAAAATATCTACATTAATATGGTATTCATCGTTTTTAACGCATATTGTGCAATTATCAAAAAAAACCAACTGTATTTTTTCAACAAAAAAAAATGTTAGTCTAACTTACGTAAATGCCTGACCACAGCAACTTAAAATTCCTAGTCAGGAATTTGACAATTGTTTCTTGTGTTTGTGGAACATAACTAAAACAGTGTGACCAAGCACCCAAAATGCATAAAATATTTACCTAAAACTGGCATAATTTTGACCCTGCATCTAAACCGTACATGGTCACTGTGACAACTCAGTTCGGCTTGTAAACAGCGCCAAATTTGAAAGGTCAACTAAAATTAAAAAGAAAGCAAATAAATTTGGACGATAAAGTGATTGTGTTGGTTGCGCCAATTATTATTAAATTATTTCTTCAGCAACACTTTTCCATGCACTTTTCGCAGATATTTTATCAAAATGATTCCTATTTGCGATTCGTTAAAGACATGGTCGCGCCTCCACTGCTTTAAATAAAGTTATCTTTTCTCGTGCTGAAAATTTTAATTGCGTTTTTCTTTTGTTTTCCGCATAGCAACTTGTGTCTCATTGTTTGACATACGAGTTCATCAGGAATAAATGCGAAGTATATTTTATTTAGGTAGCCTTGGAAAAGGTGAAATTGAAATTAACTAAAAAATTTAGAAAGAAAATTTTGTTGTTCTGATTTAGAGCTCGGCAGTTACTTTCCTGTATCCTCAATTGTGACAAAACTTTTCAACTTTTAAAAAGCGAAAAAAAGTAAAACTTTACTATTTCACGTAAGTAGCTTAAAAGATTCATATTTCAAAAGTAAATAAAATTGAAAAGAAAATTTTTAATTATATATCGTCTCCTTCGATCAATTCAGCGATTTTATCGCAATTTTCGACGACAGGCCTTCCGGACCGTGGCGCATCTTCGATCACCTCTGCACCAGAACGAAAACGTTGAAACCATCGTTGTGCGGTGGAAATGGAAACTGTATCGGGTCCATAAACTGCACAAATTTTATTGGCAGCATGAGATGCATTTTTGCCTTTATCGTAGTAGTACTGTAAAATATGCCGTATTTTCTCTTTACGAACGACTAAAAACAAACAACAATAAATCAAACACGTGTTAGCGCGTGAAAAGAGCTTTCCAAAAAGCTATACCGATGCGACGAATACAACTAGAACTACGCGCTTGCAAAGACAAGCTTGCGGAAATACCGCAAGACTTTTTTGACAACCTTAAATTTGAAGAAATTTTTCTTCACCTAAAGTGATCATCCTTAAAACATAAACCTTTTGGTTCTCCTATCCTTCTTCCATTTAAAAGCACTAAGTTCACACTTCTGATCCATTTTACCTAATTCAGAATCTGGCCAAATGCTTCCTACTAAGTGATAAATTTTACCATTCACTTCAAATGTTGGCATATAGTTACCCTCTCTAATAATTTTTGTTTTTTCGAAAGGAATCATCCTATTATAAGTCTATTAAGTGGTTCTGGGAATGTTTTTAAAACAGAAAGCTGAACTTTTGACTGTGACAAAAAATGTAGTTTATAGAGAAGTAAGAGAATAGAAAAAAAGGTAGAATAATATGCAAAGTTTAAAGAAAACTTTGAAAAAAATGGTGGATTAGACCTAATGGGGTCGAGCGGTGACTAGCGAAGCGAGGGAAGTGAACGGAGCGAGCATGAGGAGCGAGGCGACTCAGGCGAACGAAGTGAACCGGGGGTTGGTGAGCAAAGCGAGCAGGGGGCAGAGCCCCCTAGTCTATATATATAATACTGTTTGTCCTGACTGACTGACTGACTGACTGATATTCGTGGAGACCTATATATAAAGTTGTTTGTCCAACTGACTGATTTAGCAGTATACAGGCCAAACGGTTTTCCGTACGACCCTGAAACTTGGCCACAATATTCTTAAGACAATTTTATCGGGAGATAAGGCGGGATTTTTCTAAAATCGACCTGAAAGTGCGTTAAATTAAAGGTCAAGGTTCCCATATATTTCCTGTTTACATGTGTTTGTAGTGTAGTAGAGTTTGATCAGTCGTATCATGCAGTGGCAAAGTAGTGCAGAGGATGGTCTGTTAGATTCAGATGCAGTACCTCCGGGTTAGAATCTTGCTTGATCATGGCTTTTTTTAAATCGAGTTGACAAAACAAAGATAAACATTTATTTGAGGTGCGAAATAGTGCGGAGGATGGTGTGTTAGACCCAACTGCTGGGAAGCGCGAGCTCATCTCCCACACCAGGCAAAACTTTTTTTTATTAAATTTTATTAATATTTTTTAATTTAAAGATTTTCATAATTTGGTCAGAATCGGGTTACTATATAATATAGCTGCCAAAGGAAGAATCATGTTCACATTAAGCTTTAGTATGAAAATCTTTTATGTTTTTTAAGGTATCTCAACCAAAGACACAGATTCGATTTTGCACGCCAAGTCTCAAATTGTTCTGCCAAATCTAGAATTTCCCGCCAAATCTGGCTTTTTCCCAAAGATCAATTGCAGGGGCAGCTGGCAGCGTGAATATAATTACTCGTTTCTCTTTAACAATATGTTATATTATATAAATTTTTTGCTACTTATAACATTCAGCAGGAAATTTCCAACAACCAAAAATTTTAAATTCTTCTCAAATAACTAATAACTGATAATAATTGAAAATAAGTTTATTCAAGAAAAATATAAGAAGTGCTCCTCTTTTTCACGTTTCAATTTCGCGAGAAAAGCGAGCCGGGGGTTGGTGAGCGAAGCGAGCAGGAGGCGGAGCCCCTTAGTATTATAAAAATTTGTTGTTACTTATTGCATTCAGCATGAAATTTTCAACGACAAAACATTTCAAATTTATTTCAAATGGTATAATAACTAATTATAAATGCTCCGTATGAACGGTGAAAAAACGTAGTAGTCTGATTTGTATAAGAAGACATCAGTCTTTTAGATTACTAGATCCATCACAAGTAAAGAATAAACCCAATGTTAGATATAAAGACCCTTTGCTCTCAAATTACATAAACTGCAGTTGAAATGCCATCCCTTGCACATATTTTCGCATACTTTTATTTTTTTCTTTCATACAAACACGTTAATGTGATCGGATTTTTGAATCAACAAATTTGTGTGGTGCCCGGGCTTCAGAATATTTTATAGATAACTAGGGGGCTCCGCCCATACTCGAGCATACTCGACTGTCAGAGACCCCTGACTTACTATGGAAATATCAAAGACTGCAAAAAATAAAAAAATATTTTTATCGCTTGATGCTGTTGCAGGGGGTTTTAATACATTTTTGACTACTTTTTTTAATGACAGCTATTTGATATAGTGGTCCGATTTGCACCAACTTCGGTCAGGATATATAAAACCAATTTATATGCATATTCTATTAGCTTGGTTGAGATATCTTATAAAATAAAAAAGGTTTTCATTTTCACCCGATCGGTCCTATAGTGTTCCGATTTGCACCAACTTCGGTCAGAATGAAAACAAGTGGGAAAGGCTATAGTCGAGATCCCGACTATAGGATACCCGTTACTTATTTCACTACATATAAAAGTACTTTAAAGAAAATTTTCTAACAATACAAAATCTATTGCATACTCTAGGGAGCATGTATTGCCATGATTGCTTAAAGAATCATTTTCAGACAATAACTGCTGTTCTACTTGTCCGATCGTGTTGCGATTCAGTGGGATAATAAATAATAATAATAGATATCAGTAACTACAAAAAAAACTATATTATCTTAAAAACTTTGGGTGTGGTAGCTTTTCGCGATTTGTGGGTGCGGAGGGGGGCATGGCCAAAATTTGAAACAAACTTGATCTGCGCTAGGTATATAGAAATCTGTGTGCCAAATTTGGTTACTCTATCTCTTATAGTCTCTGAAATTTTTTGAAATTTGGCGGTTTTTTCATGTCGTTTTTTAGAGGTACGAACACTTTTGTCATCATTACACCCGAATGCCAAAACCGATTTTCAAAAGCTTTACTTTTCCTGAAAGCTAATGAATATACCTATAATTCATCTATACACAGTCGCCCGATCGGTCATATGGCAGCTATATGATATAGTGGTCCCATCCAAAAAAGAATCTAACTTAATATGCCTGCAATATAGAGGAATCTACATACTAAGTTTGGTGTCACTAGCCTTTAAATTGTTCTTATAATTTGGATATGAAGTTTTTTTTCTCGATTTGTGGGCGATAAAGGGGGCGTGGCCGAATTTTGAAACAAACTTGATCTGCTTGCAATATAGAGGAACCTACATACCAAGTTTGGGGTCTGTAGCTCTTATAGTCTCTGCGATCTAGGTGTTCATACAGACGGACGGACAGACGGACATTTCTATATCGGATCGGCTATTGATGCTGATCAAGAATATATATACTTTATAGAGTCTGCCACGCCTCCTTCTGCCTGTTACGCACATTTTCGTTAAAACAAACACAATAGACCCCTGTACTTTTTTTAAGTACGAGGTCAAAAAATTGAGGGCCGAATTATTAGGTTGTCTGAATTAGCAAGTGTCCGTATTATTGAAATATTACATTAATTTATTTTTGCATTAAAGAAGTTTATTCAAAAAAATTATTATAAATTCGTTTCGGCAAGATTATTACCAATTAAGGGCCAATTTCAAGTAGAGTATTACGACCTACCATACGTCTAAATCCTTATAAAAATTTCGGTAGCTTAAAGAGAAGAAGAAGAATTTGACAACTATTCCATAGAAAACTTTCCGCCGACGGAAACTTTTGTTCTACTTGAAACTGGCCTTAAGCAGAGCTCGCAAATAACCGTCAACCGATAAAACATAAAAATTTTCCACACACGATCTCTCTCTGAACGAAACACTTTTTTCGTTTCGCTTGCGCTCTTCGGTCTGACTGTTTGACTCAACCGAATAAACGAAACGGTGTCTCAATAACAATTGAGAGAGAGGCACTTTTGAATGAGCGCTCACTGCAAAACTGTTTATGGAAGACCACTTCGCAATAAATATCTTCAAAAAGTGTTTTTCCTTGCTGTGTGCGAAAAAGAGAGAAGAGGTCTGATAAAATCATGTGCATGAATTAGATTATTTTTATTCTGAATTCAGTTTAACAATTAATAAAGAATTAATGGTTTCTGCACTTAGAGAGCTGCGCCTATCATTTAAAATAAAATTCAGGGCGGAGAATACTCTTTCCACGGATACTTGAGTGGCTGGAGTAGCAAGTACCACATGCGCAAGATCTGCCAAAAGAGGTGATATAAAATTTAAAATATTGGCATTTAATGACAAACGGCAATTTGCTACATCCAAATCCTCAGTCAGTATTAGACTTCTGCAAACGTACATTCATAATACGCATCATAGTAGTGTACACTTCTATGGTATAGCCAAAATAGTGTACACGCTTCTCATTGCACTATGTATACAAAAAAAGGAGGAGAATAGGAACACCAATTCTTGTATAGCATTCAAAGCGTGGTGTACATGGACTGAAATGAAGTGCATACGAAAGAAAACGAATTGTATAGCGAAATTTAATAAAATGTTTTAAAATTGCAAAAGTTTTAGAAAAATGTTTTGAAAATTTAAAAGTTTTGGAAAAATGTTAAAAAATTAAAAAAATGTTAAAAATTAAAAAAAAATACATAGCATAGCATACGATTTTGTGTGTGCACGTGAACGTTGGAATAGGAACATTGCTATTCCTACTTTAGTGAATGCATAAAAATTGGCATTAACTATGCAGTGTACCAAAAAACGTGCATGTAGTTTCAGCGTGACTATTTCATTCGCCGTTTTGATTCCATTCATGCAGATGTCTAGTCAGTATATAATTTTTGCCGAAAGTGTCCGATCAAAGTAGTCAGCGAGAGAGCGAACCAAAGAGAAAACAAAAAAAAGTGTTTTGCTTTAAAAAAACAGCTGTTGAGCGAAAAGTGTATTTGCTCACTCTTCATAATCATAGTGTCCGTAGTTGATCAGTTTTTTTTCGGAAACTTTGAAATGGTTGACGGTTATTTGCGAGCTCTAGCAAGAGTTCATAAATGACAGCAGCAAGTGTCATATTAGCAAACCAATGTACAGAAAAAACTGTGTTGCCAACAGAATAGTTTTGTTTTTTTGACAACTTTTTGACAATGAATTAAATTATGTGTTGTTTTTTTTTTATTATTATTAAAGAAACCTTTTTCTTTTCCAATTTTCTTGTTTTTTTTACATGTATATTTTTATTCAAAAATTTTTATATTTAACTTAATTTTGTTGGTCACAAAATTGAATATTAGAAGTCTTGGGGCTGCAAAATGCTTTCGTCCCTAGACTTTTATCTCGTGTAGAGGTTTTTTTGAGGGATTAAATGAAAACATAACATGTAAGTTTTTTAATCAAATATTGTATCGGAGCTGACAAATAGGTAAACAAATTTCTTAACCCTAAAATTAGCCAACATTATTGTTTGCCATACGGAGGAAAAACAGTGCTAATGCTTCAAAATAATTTGTTTATTATTCTTATACTGGAGGGAATGGGTTTTAAATTGTAACCATAGTAAATTCTATCTCTAAAATAAGTTCATTTGCTCTGAAAATATTCTATTATTGTTCTGCCGAAAAATATGCAGTACTAAATCGGAGAAGAGAAATACAATGGGCAATTGGTAAGAAATTTCAGAGAAATTTATGAAAAGTTCGGGTTAAATTACACAAGGCAACAGCCCAATTCTGAATTGGACCAAGCCGACTTTTTTGGATAGATTTGGGGCCCCAAACACCGAAAAACATTTTTTTTTTTTTTCTATGGCAGAATTTTTTTTTAAGAATTTTTTTAAATTTGGCTGTTTTTTTAATGCTTTTTTTTTAGAGGTACGCCCACTTTTGTTATCATTACACCCGAATGCCAAAACCGATATTCCAAGGCTTTAGTTTTCCTGAAAGCTAATGAATATACCTATAAGTCATCTATACACAGTCTAAGATTAAAGTTAGTAGTTTAAGAGCTATAAATTTTTGAATTAAGAAAATTTTGTTTTTTTTAATCTTTTTTTTTAGCTTTTTTTTGTCCTTAAATTCAAGGAAAACTCGAAAAAAAAAATCGTTCCTATGGCAGCTATATGATATAGTCGACCGATTTCAACCAACTTTAGTCATTTTGCGTAAAACAACATCAAATTGATTTCCTGTAAGTTTGGTTAGGATATCTCAAAATACACAAAAAATTTTCATACAAAAGGTTATGCCACTCTACAAGGAAGTCAAAAAAGTCGACAAAAACATGCCTAGACACAAAAAAATATTATATCGCCGTCTCTCCACAGGTTTTCATAAGACATATCTTAAACGACGCTCAAATAATGCAGCTTTGCAATAAAAAATCTGAACCCCCGTTCAGATTTTTTTTCGAGTTTTCCTTGAATTTAAGGACAAAAAAAGCTAAAAAAAATAGCTAAAAAAAAAAGATTAAAAAAAACAACATTTTCTTAATTCAAAAATTAATAGCTCTTAAACTACTAACTTTAATCTTAGACTGTGTATAGATAAATTATAGGTATATTCATTAGCTTTCAGGAAAAGTAAAGCCTTGGAATATCGGTTTTGGCATTCGGGCTTAATGATGACAAAAGTGGGCGTACCTCTAAAAAAAAGCATTAAAAAAACAGCCAAATTTCAAAAAATTTAAAAAAAAAAATTCTGCCATAGAAAAAAAAAATGTTTTTCGGTGTTTGGGGCCCCAAATCTATCCAAAAAAGTTGGTTTGGTCCAATTCAGAAGAAAACAGTTTCAATTTGTTGCCTAGTGTTATCGGATTGAAGTTCGTAAAACATGAGTAAAAAACGGGACCGACCTGATAGTTCATTACAAAATTGGATATAAGAAATTGTGAGACATGGGAAGACTTTCGTCACTAGACTTTTACCTCGTCGAGGTTTTTTTTTGGATATTCAGTTAGCAGAAATTATCTTCCAAGCCCCTTATCTAAAAGATATTAATCGTATACCAAAAAAAGAAAGTTATCGTATACCAAAACAACAAACTAATAATAATCATTAGAGCCATTTTTATAAAATCGCTTTAATATAAGCCAAGAACTGTAAATTTTTAGTTGAGTATTTTAAAATAGCCATCCAAAGTGATCCAATGTGATATAGTACATATCTGTCACATTTATGGTTTGGAAACTGTGAAGGTATCAATCTTAGCGGGATTTACTGTTCCCGGATAAACTACCGGTTTTTTCAGACAGGCAATGCTTTGAATGCTTTGGAGACGCCACTAAAAATTTCAAATGTATGTATCCTTTGAACTAGTTGTCGGATTAGGGTGACCGCGGTAGTATTCGACTCGTAGTTTTAATAAGAAAAAATAATCAAGAAACTTTCACATTCATTTAAATTTAGCTATACTTTTCGATCCGTATATAACTCGATCTGATCAGACAGTCCTAGCAAATTTTTCATTTTTCCTGTACACTTATATTGCTAGTCGCCTTTCGCTTTCGCCTTTCAGTCTTCTTTCGTCACTAGAGTGCACTGCTGCCCGTAGTAATGTAAAGATCTAAATGACATATGGCAATTGTACCATATTGTTATGTTTTGCAAAACTCCACAATTCACTCTTCTTTCGTCACTAGAGTGCACTGCTGCCCCTAGTGATGTAAAGATCTAAATGACATATGGCAATTGTACCATATTGTTATGTTTTGCAAAACTCCACAATTGTACATATTATAATTAAAATTTTTCTTCTTTTTTTTTTATAACTTTATTAAAAAAAAGTCACATAGATCGAATTCAATTTTCAATTACACTAATGTAAAGTAAAAATAGTTTGCATTTTGTTCTATGTGGCTTTTTTCAATAAAGTACCAATACACTTATATAAATTTTACTGCGTCAAATTTCAATAGTTCCATAAGAATGTTAGTAAAATATGTTTCAATCGTACACAACGAAAAAAATTAAATACTTTATCTTCTTTATACAGGGTGAGTACCCTGTGAAACTGTCATTTAATTGACACATACAATCTTATGTAATTTACCTAATTTCAGTACAATTTTAGCTACGGAGCACTACACACAAGATACTGAGTACACAAAATACCTACGATATCCAAATTGTTGTCGAAATGTGTCGTGTGTAAAGACTATACGCATATTAGTTCACTCCAACAATGTCAACGAATCGCTCAAAAAAAATGCCTTATTAAAGGTTCCTTAAAACAAAAATGAAGTTTACGTGGTCTTCAACTAGTTAAATCTGTTTTCTAGTTTTAGCTACTTGGAATACAACACAGACCTTAAGAAATTGTGAATTTTCCCGTGTCAATCGTCGTAGCTTCTTATTAGGGAATGTAGAAACTGTAAGGAAAACAATAAATATTATTATATAATATGCACAATTGTATTTATCTGTACTTTTTAGTTGAAGCTGCTTAAAGATGTACGAAACGATGCTATCCAAAATAGTGCAACAGCTTATGTAAATTGCGGAGTCTGCAATTTAACAAAAATTAATTCACAATAAGCATAGAATTAGAGACGCATGCGTACCCAATGCAGCAAGTCCCTTTGATAAACTTTCCATAATATAGACAAACGCGCGTGGTTCTAATGCAGCAAGGTATGTGACATGGTCTTGAGATAGGCAATTTAATAAATTGTAATATGCTGAGGCCAATTTAGGGTATTCCTGTAATTGAATTTTTTTTTAGTTTTTTTGATTTTCATTAAAAGTGTATATAAGAATTACCAAAAGATCACTTTGTCGTATAGAAAGAATTAGCTGTGCGACAATGTCAAGAACATTGTGTAAAGTGTCATCACCGTATAATTTAAAAACCCCACAGTTGACATAGTTTCCCCCAAGTGCATTTTTTAAAATTAAAAAACAAATTGAAATGCCCTTTAGTTTCATAGGATAAAGTTGATCATTCGACACTTCTAGATGCAAAATACGGTTGCCGTAAATGCAAATGAGTTTCGATGCTTCTCGGAACAGTAAAATGCCCATGGGACTGGAAACATTGCCAGCTAAACGTTGTGTGCGGCAATGCACTAATTCGGCGAACAGCTTTAACACGGGCGTTGTAATGGCAGGTTCATGCGCCCAGAGTTCCACCGCACGAAGAAGTATTGGTAAGTAATCCGTGTAGTAACTGGAATTGATAAAATAGCAGTTGGTAAAAGTTAGATTTTAATTTTTAACAGCCCGCACTGGTCCAAAGAACCAATTATTTGGCAGAAATTCAAAATATTGTTCCCGCTTTATATATGTATAGAATACGGTTACTTTTTTGCGTCTTCTTGCGACTCTGTGAAAAAATAGACTCCAGGTTGCAATTATCGAGTAATACTACTAACCATTTAATTTCAATAAGAAGTAAGTGGTCATAATATCTAAGACTATTGTAAAAAAAACTGCGGTCATCTAAAAATAAATAGCCCTGTGCTTTTGGACCTTATAAGGCCAGCGAAAAAAGTCACCCTATCAACATATATCTCTTGAAAAAAGGCGTTGCTTTAAATCAAAAAATTTATTTGTAACTTAAACTTTTTAAGAGGAAGCTACGTAAAAAACCAAGTTGATAATATAAGCAGCAAAGTGTAGACAAACCGTTATATGTTTGATAAGGTGACTTTTTTCGCCTCGGAAAAAATGCTTCCGGGGTCCGAGACAAGATTTATAAACATTGTTGGCGTTTCCATGCCAGATAAAACAGACGCCTTTATAATAAAACTAATGTCATTTGTAGAGCTCTGTATTTTTGGAACTACTTGTTATTTTGAAAAAGACGATTCGAAAATCAAAAACAAAAAAGTTATATAAATGGGGAATTCAACTCTAAGTTTAAATAATTATATTGTCAATGTTGATAATGACGACAGTGATTATATAATTATATTGTTGATAATGCCGACAGTAAAGACAAATTTGAATCAAACCATCTATCAATGCTTATTCATTTGAATTGGAAGCAAAAAATTTATAAATAAAAAGACACAAATAATACCTAGCAGCTTAACGTGTTACATGCTCACTACGGGGTATGAGAAGGAAGAAAGAGGGGTGGGGGTTGATTATAAACAAATATAACACTAGGCAACAGCCCAAATCTGAATTGGACCAAACCGATTTTTTTGGATAGATTTGGGGCCCCAAACACCGAAAAACATTTTTTTTTTTTCTTTGGCAGAATTTTTTTTTTTAGAATTTTTCGAAATTTGGCTGTTTTTTTCATGCCGTTTTTTAGAGGTACATCCACTTTTGTCATCATTACACCCGAATGCCAAAACCGATATTCAAAAGCTTTCTTAAAGCTGCAATGGGACCGTTCAGTCGAAAATCAACCTTTGCGTCAAAATTCTTTCATTGCTTATATGCTAATAACTTAGTCATTCTTCCATAGATTTTAACGGTAAACATACTAAACGATGGGTAATTAACATAGCTATATATATAGAAGCCAATTTAATAGTTCAGATAACCATCTTAAATGCATATTCAGTCAATTTAGTTCAAATATCTCAAAAAACAAAAAAGTTTTTCATATTAACATTTTATTTTCTACCGATCGTCCCTATGGCAGCTATATGATATAGTCGACCGATTTGAACCAACTTTGGTCATTATCCGTAAAACCACATCAAATTGATTTCCTGTGAGTTTGGTTAGGATATCTCAAAATACACACAAAATTTTCATACTAAAGGTCATGCCGCTCTACAAGAAAGTCATCAAAATCGACAAAATCATGCCTTGATATAAAATTTTATTATATCGCCGTTTCTCCATAGATTTCAATGAATCATATCTTACACGACGCTCAATTAACGCAGCTTTGCAAAAAAAATTAAAACCCCAGTTCAGAATTTTTTTCGAGTTTTCCTTGAATTTAAAAAAAAAAAAGCTAAAAAGAAAGCTTAAAAAAAACAACATTTTCTTAATTCAAAAATTAATAGCTCTTAAACTAATGACTTTAATCTTAGACTGTGTATGGATGAATTATAGGTATATTCATTAGCTTTCAGGAAAAGTAAAGCCTTTGAATATCGGTTTTGGCATTCGGGTGTAATGATTACAAAAGTGGGCGTACCTCTAAAAAACGGCATGAAAAAAACAGCCAAATTTCAAAAAATTCTAAAAAAAAAATTCTGCCATAGAAAAAAAAAAAAGTGTTTTTCGGTGTTTGGGGCCCCAAATCTATCCAAAAAAGTCGGTTTGGTCCAATTCAGAAGAAACAAGGGGGCCCCGCCCCCTGCTCGCTTCGCTCGCCTACCCCCGGCTCGCTTCGCTCGCGGTGAGGTGCGGCTACAGTCGAGCACGCTCGACAGTAGAATACCCTGAGCCCAGGTACTCTTTTATAAAAGTTGATTTTCGACCAATTGTTCCTGTGGCAGCTATATGATATATGGAACCGATTTGAACCAAATCTGGTCAGAATGTACAAAACCAACCTAAATGGATATTCTATCAGTTTGGTTAAGATATCTCAAAAAACCAAAACATTTTTCATACTAACACTTACTTTTCGATTGAACGTATCTATTGCAGCTATATGATATAGTGGTCCGATCTGAACCAAATTTGGCCAGAATATATAAGACGAACTTAAATGTTCATTCTATCAGTTTGGTTAGGCTATCTCTAAAAACAAAAAACTTTTTCTTACTTAAACTTTGATTTTCGACTGAGCGTCTCTATGGCAGCTATATGATATAGTGGTCCTATTTGGACCAAATTCGGTGAGGATGTGTAATACCAGCCCAGATGCGTACTCTATCAGATTGGTTACGATATCTCAAAAAACAAAAAACTATTTTATACATATGCTTGATTTTCGGCAGAGCGTCTCTATGACAGCTATATCATATAGTGGGCCGACTTTAACCAAATTTGGTCAGGATGTATAATACCACCCCAAATGTATATCGTGTGAGATTGGTTGAGATATTTCAAAAATTGAAGAAGCTTTTCATACTAAAACTTTATTTTCGATGTATCGTCCTATGGCAGCTATATTATATAGTTGTCCGATAAAAAAATAAAAACAAAATTGATCTGCGTACGGTATCCAGGAACCTACATTCCAAGTTTGAAGTCTCTAGCTCTTATGGTTTCTGAGATCGACGCGTTCAAACAGAAGGACAGACGGACAGACAGACGGACAGACGGTCAGACAGACGGACATGTCTCAATCGACTCGGCTGTTGTTCCTGATCAAGAATATATATACTTTTGGGGGTCTGCCACGCCCCCTTCTGCCTGTTACATACATTCTGCCAAATGCATTATACCCTTTTTTGCCCATTTTTAATGGGCTCAGGGTATAAAAAGTTGAAATTTGTTGCCTAGTGTAATTAATAATTAAAAATATTTCAAGCATGAGATGAATTTATGATGATTTTGTTTAATTTATGGATGCATCTTTTTAAATGCTTATATGGGCGGTTACCGTAGGCATGATCAGATTTTCTTAAAATCACTGCGGACGGCAGTCCGCGCTAGTAACAAAAGCAGCACAAACGGTGCGATAGGCGATTTGCTATGACTGTCCGATCAGATCGAGCTATATAAAAATCGAAAGATTTATTCATAACATACAAAATGGCATAATAAAACTAGCTCACCTTGTTCATGTGATACGGGGGTGGGAGGGTCCTTTTGGAAAAATTTTGTATTTTAGCTGTATATATTGCTAGTCGCCTAAATTAAATATTCTAATCAAAAATACGCGTCGATTGATACCTCGATCATCCAAATCCGACAACTAGTTCAAAAGATAATTAAATTTGAAATTTTTAGTGGACTTCTCAAAATGAGATGAAACAAGTGGGAAAGGCTTTAGTCGCGATCCCGACCATAGGATACCCTTTTACTTATTTCAATACATTAGCGATTCAATCCTAATGTCATATTTGCGTTGCCAGAACTAGTTGAGAATTTTAAGCATTCTAATAAGGTTTAACAATACAAAAACTAATTTCTACTTGTCCGATCTTGTTGCGATTCGGTGGGATAATAGATAATAATAACAGATATCGGTTATTGCCAAAAAATACGTATTATATAAAAAATTGTGAGTGAGGTGGTTTTTCGCGACTTGCGGGGGTGGAGGGGTGCGTGGCTTGAATTTGAAACAAACTTGATCTGCGTGGGGTCAATAGAAATCTGAGTGCCAAATTTGGTTACTCTATCTCTTATAGTCTCTGAGATCCTTTTGTTCATACGGACAGCCGGACAGACGGACAGACACACATGGCTATATCGACTCGGCTGTTGATGCTGATCAAGAATATATATACTTTATAGGGTCGGAAATGCCTCCTTCTCCCTGTTACATACATTCCAACGAACACAATATACCCTTATACTTATTTTTTATAAGTAACGGGTATAAAAATTGTTTGTCTGTTTGCATCAAAGCGCTAAAAAAGCTTAGATGTAATGATGGAGATTTATTCCTTTTCGAAAATCTAGAAATGTTTGTTCTAAAACTTTTTGAATTTCCCGGTAGTTTGCCGCTAAAATTGAAAGCCCAATAGTTTTCAAGCCATAGAAGCTACAGATACATATACATATGTATGTCCTATATATCATTGGAAAGGCAAGTTTCAGGGCGTTTAGGCATACCTTTAAACTTTTTTTTCTAAATTACTCAGGTAACATTTTACAGGTGAAATAATTACATTTTGGCTATTTTAAAAAAAATGACACATCGTCTTTATCAAATGTCAATATTTTATATTCAATTAAATTCCGCGGTTTGTTGTACACGTATATCACACATATCTGTAAAAATTAGTTTCGGCGAGATATTACCATTTAAGTGTAAATATACATATTACGTAAAGTTGAAAGCTGGCAGCAAACCTACGAAGCATCCAGCTTACGCATAAACAACCGGTGTTGCCAGAAAGTTTTTTTTTGCGTTGGAGAAAACCCTGCGTTGCCAGTAAATTAAATTTTTTGTTTTGAGAACTCGGGCTTGCATTTTTATTATATTAAATTTATATGGTCTTTTTATTATTACAGAAATTTTATTTTAAAAATATGAAAGAAATTCATCAAATAATTTCATATACTTTACTACTTGAATATGTTTTCGTCACTGGAGTTTTACCTCGTGTAGAGGTTTGTTTTGAGGGATTTATACTGACTACTATTGTAAGCATTATGGTGCGTTCTCACTGGCTCGCAAAGCTTCGCAAAGCAGTGTCACAACGTCACAAAGCAATGTGAACGTCAAAATCTTTGCGATAACAATTTGGACTCACAAAATTGTGACGCTCCAATGTGAACACCAGTGTCACATGGCGTCGCAAATTTTTTGTGACCGAAGCTCTAGCAATTTTGATAAACATTGTTTGAACAGCTGTTTCAGTTGAATTAGCTCAGATGAACCCAATCCAATTGTGACAAGCACATCGAGCAAGTCGGTTTTTCTTCGCAATTGTGAAGCAATTTCGAGGCAATTTCGGAAACTTCTATTGTGCCTTTATATTTTCGATTTAAAATATGAACGATCACGAGGAAGCAGAACTTCTTGCATGTGCAGCTATTGGGCTGTGGCTGCTAGAAGAGGAGGAGGATGAACCCAGGCCAAAGCGCAGATGCTGGGAATGATGCCCAGCTGCTCAGAAATTTTGCCCCAGCCAGCCTCTTTAGAATCGAGGTTTATATATTCCGCGCTGCACATATTCCAGAGGCATTCCGTCTCCTCCAAGGCTTCAATAAGCTTAATGATAGTTTCGGAATGCCACTGAATATTAATTCGGCGACCACGGCTTGGAACAGTAGGAACCTCCATTGAAATTTAATTTGATATTGCAATGCCTCTTTGCTCAGAACAAACATGTGCAATGGCAATTGTTTGTTTTGATTCAATTTGAGGAATTTGTTCATGAACATTGTGAACTACTGGGAGGTTTTGCGACGTTTTGCGAAGCTGTGTCACAATGGCTAGTAGTGTTCACATTGAAGGGTAAAATATTGCGTCTCAAAACAGTGTGACGTCAAATTTTTGTGACGCCAATGTGAACACTTTTGACAGGTATCGCAAAGCATCGCAAATCGTCAAAATTATGATATCACATTATGAAGCAGTGAGAACGCACCATTACATTGAGTTGGCATGATTGTATGTTAATTCAAGCAATATCGATATACTGAATAATCGATAGTTAAGAAGAAGAAGTGATCTGGCACTGGTGTAAAGCAGACGCTTTTTATTAAGCTCCTTTTATACCGTTATTCAAAAAATAAGTAAAAGGGTATATTATGTTCGTTGAAATCTATTTAACATGCAGGCAGGCATGAGGCATCTCCGACCCTATAAAGTATATATATTCTTGATCAGCATCAACAGACGAGTCGATATAGCCTTGTGTGTCTGTCCGTCCGTGTGAGCGCCTAGAGCTCAGAGACTATAAGAGATGGAGATACCAAGATCGCAGATTTCTTATACCCCACGCAGGTCTAGTTTTTTTTAATTTTTGACACGCCCCCCTTTGCCCACGCAAATCACGAGAAACCACCATACCCACTCAGGGTTGTTAATCAAAGGTGAAAAATATTTTCTGTACATATTTTATATGTAAAACTAAATAAAAATCAATTTATTTTGGCCGAAATATACATTTTAATCTCTTTTCATCTGTTGAAGATAACGGTTTAATATTGAAAAAACTTTTTTGCGCAAATTACAAAAAAAAATTTTTTTTTAATCTGGTATGTGCTTGGCACGTATGCAATTGCACTGCGCTCTTCCTCTTCATCATCATTTTATTGCGATGTTGCATCAGTTTCTTATGACCTTATTGCCGCAAATGTAAATGAATGCAGACAAATCTATATAGATTCGATAGAGATCTGATTACCAAAGCGTCCTGTAGTAGTGGCATAATGGCGTGATGTGGCGGGAGTTTTTTATCTTCCATCAAACTTGAAAAATTGCCTAATTTTAGACGTTTTTTTTTTTTTTAATTGCTGATAAAAAAAGTAAACACGTGAAATACCAAAATAAACCAACATTTTATTGTGAATGAACATTCTTTTCAGATGAAATAAAAAAAAATAAAGATAATAACTTGTATACAATTCTTTTTTAAAGTTTAAGTTTGTTGTAAAACTTGCATACTTGTGCGCGCACTCAAAAATGGGAGACACACCCACAATTCTTACCTGATTTCAATAATGTTTTGGATTCGAACTCCTTGAAGATTTCTCTATTGAATGCATATATTAATTTTTACAAAAGCGTTCGTCACAAATATGATTTTTGCCACGGTTTTCCGCCCTCGGCCCCAACCAACTTTAATTCCCAATTTTTTTTTAATTTTTAAAATTTTGATTTCTTTACTTATATTTAGAAGTGAAATTGCATTTTTGATTGTGTCTCGAAAATGTCAAAATTGGTGTCAAAATGTTAATCCCAACTATGCTTCGGTGCTGGCATAAGACGATAAGAAAACTGGTCAGAAAGGCTATAGTCGAGATTCCGAATATAGGATACCCGTTACTTATTTCAATATTTATATAAAAGTACTTAAAACATATTACTGGTATTACTTTGATAACATTATTTTGTCATTACTGCTGGTTTACATGTCTGATCTGCAATCATTTCAATTGTTCACCTCCCAC
Source organism: Drosophila phalerata (assembly GCA_951394115.2). Lineage (NCBI taxonomy): Eukaryota > Metazoa > Arthropoda > Insecta > Diptera > Drosophilidae > Drosophila > Drosophila phalerata. Next base: position 5,793,963 of record OX596006.1, on the reverse strand, counting down.
TTTCACCCCCTTATCAAGTAACCCAGGTGAGGTAGCAAAAGTTTAAGTATGCTAGTTATCAACTTAAATAAGTATAATAAGGGTATGCAATTTTAGAGATTTTTCGTGGAGAAAAACGTTAATATGAAATTGTTTGTTTGCTCGTTGTGCCTAGGCAAACTGTATTCAAGGCCATCCGCCGTTTCAATGAGCTTAGCCATGAAGCCGATTGACCGGGAACAGGAAACATAACCACCGTTAATACTTCTGCCAATCGTAAGATCATTCGAAAGCGGGCGAAATGGAATTCCAGGGTCTCAATGAGGAATAAAACGTGAATCTTTTCGGAAAATAGCGAAGCCTTGGACTCAAGCCGTACAAGCTCCAAAAAATTCAGTTTCTCACGAACGACTGTAAAGATGCCGCCAACTCAAGCGGCGAGTCAGCGATGGAAGCGCATCCTTTTTACGAATGCGCAGCTGTTCGCTCATTTTTGTCATCAAATCATATCTTTTGAACCAAAGAAGATATTTAAAAAAATTAAAAAGGCATTTGATAAAACTTTTTAAGCTTTAAAATGAGTGCTTGCATTGCGAGATATGCTTACTGGTTAATTCAGAGTTATTGGTCAAAGTTGAAGAAAATTATTAGTGCATATTTTACATGTAAAATTTAAAAAAAATCAGTTCGTTTCTGTCCAAATTTCACATTTGAATCTTTTTCGTCCTTTAAACAACATTGTTTAATATTCAATAACGTTTTTTTACGCTAAATACAAAAAAAAAAAAAAACAATTTTTTTGTGAAAAATTTTGTTTGATGATCAGCATAGCGAAAACGTATGAAATTGCACTGCGCTCTTCCTCTTCCATCATCAATTTATTGCGATGTTGCTTCAGTTTTTACTCTATAACTTCCTTAGACGCAGCTGGACGCAAGAAAGACCGGGGTTATTTAGTTAGAGAATTGGTTACCGAAGACTCCTGTAGTAGAGGGATGGAGTCCAAAGTAGTTCATTAGAAGTTCTATTTCATCAAAGCCAAAAGTGGCCTTATTATAGTGATTTTTCTAAACATCTCTGGGATAAAAAGTCAACAAGTGAAGAAACAAATTTGTACGGCGTTTCATTAAAAATGAACCTACATTTCATATGAAACAAAAAACAAATGGATCGGTCGTATAACTGGTCAACAAATCAGCTTTAAAGTTTTAATTTTTAGTAAAATTTGCACATTTGTGCGCGCACTGACAAATGGGTCAACTTTGAGAGGCAGGCACGCCCACAATTCTTACCCGATTTCAATAATTTTGGTTTGTAATCTTTGAAGAGTTCTCTATCGAATGCATATATTTTTTCTACATTCGATTTAATCGAAAAAATAATTTTTGACACACTCCCCCACCCTAATGTCCCACGGCGCACGTGGTACTTCCTTGGCCCAATACCACTTCGGCGATGCGGACTGAACTTTTTAACAGGTCTTTGGACCGCCCACATAGCTAAAAATGACGCAAAACTAGTGCAAGACCCAATTTCTAGACATTATCTTGTATGCTGAATGGTCGCCCTACTCGCCGGATCTGAGCCCGATGGACTACAGTGTGTGGTTGTTTTTGGAGGTCAGGGTCTGTCCTAAGCCTCATAATAGTTTGGAGGTACTGAAGCAATCGCTGCGATTGGAGTGGGACCGATTGTCGTCCGATGACCTGCGGCCCATAGACGAAAATGTTGTATTACGTTTGGACATGTAAATCGCCGCTGGACGGGCCCAGTGTTGCCAGAAAGTTTTTTGTAGCCGTTTATGTCAGTTTGGGCACAGCCTCGCACGCGTGCAAATCAGCTGTTCAATTTACCAGTACACACGCGAACCCGAGCGCAACGATCAGCTTGAAGTCAGTAGCAGCCAGAACGTCGAACGGGGAGGCGCGCGCTTGGCTTAAAAGCATTAAATATACATTGCGATACATAGTTGAGAAGCTCTATTTGGAGAACAACAATTTATTTGCTTAACATTTTTAATGCAAACTCCAATTCTTAATGTGTGATTACAGAGTTGGACACTATTTCTACTTTTAAGTTAAGGGGCATTGGGGGGACTGGGGGGACAAGGATGCAATGAGAACAACTCAAAGCTCTGACTTAGCTAAGCCGGAGTGTTCATTCCTTGACCTCTGAGCATCAAGTTGATTCATAGGTGGAGAATCCGAGATTGGACCTCCTCGTGGTGTCCCCTGGTAACGTACAGTTAACGGATAACTTTGAGCGGCGACAGCAATCCCCGTCTCAACCAAAACCCGATATCCTATCTACAACCTATCCTTATCCAAGACCTGGGCAAGGGTCTTTAAACTGCCTACTCTCAAGTCAGGGGCGTTATGCGACCCGTACCCGCTGACTTACAAAGTACGCAGCTGAGGGGTTAATTGTAGCTGTGTTCGGACGGAGCCTTCCCGGCGGTCGGGCAACCCCGATATGCCAAGGTATGTGGCACTGCCTTGGTCGACCCCCTGTCTCCCCACCATCTTTCGGGCCCGCGACGCTTGCCTGTCGAGCAATGCGGGCGTTTATGATCTTGTAAAAAAACCCCCAGCGCCCGCCTCGGATAAACCGAGATAAACGACGGATGTCGATACTAGTGATATCGACGAGGAGGCACAGGAAACGTTAGTGCAAAAATCAGGGGGTGTTGCTCAGACGAACGCACCCCAATCCGACAACACTACCAGTCAATCCACTACTGCTAGTCCCGGAGGGGATGGTAAACCGAAATCGGAATACCAGCTGCTCAAGGCAAAGGTCAGTCGTTGCCGTTTCGCTCTGCATAAGATCGCAAAGAACGAGGCAAATGGTTTTATTCAACCGCGCGACGCTGAGGACAGAGCGCATTGCCAAGAGACAATAGCGAAGTTTGAGGCTGAACGAGCTAGCTTAGCAGCGGTTCAGGCTACAAAGACGGTGTCAAAAACAAAGCGCAACAGGTCCCAAGAGGAGGGGCACATTTCGCCAAAGAGAGCGAGGGACGCACTGGGTGGTCCCCGAGACACCGCTTTTGGCAAGGCCAAGACCAGGACTTTCAGCGAGGTGGCCAAAGACAGCCTGTCGATGGCTCTTATAGGCGAGCTCAACGCTGTTGGGAAGCTGCTGGCGGAGAAGTGGGGTGAGGTGGAGACTAAACTCTCCGTTATGGACTACGTCCTGGCCAGACCGGGGAGCTCCATCCCGTAGGCTGGATCGGACGTGATCCGAGGCCACAGGGTAATCACCTGCGTGGACAAGGCGTCGAGGGTGTTCCTGGCAGAATTGTTTGCCAAGATCGGCGATGCATGGGACGGACTTAAGATAAAGCTCGTCCCAGCCAGGGACATCCCCCGGCGTCCTCGGGCGTGCATCTGGTTGCCTAAGGGGCAGACGGGATATGACAAGCTGATCCGGACGCTGAGGGCAATGAACCCAAATATCAAGAGCGATGACTGCGCCGCCTTGAAGGCGGAGCAGGTCATGAAGGCGAGCCAGCCATTCCTGTTGCTGATCAATGAGGAATGTCTGGCGCAGCTGGAGGCCAAAGACCACAGACTGTGGTACGGAGTACGGAAAGCCAAGACTAAGGTTTTTCGTAACGAACCGCCAGACATTATCCTGGAGGAGGTCGACGACGCCAGCTTACATGGCGCACGAACCGGCCCCACAAGCATCAGTGGAACGGCTCCAAGAACATGCGGAGAAGACCAGGACAGACCTACTGGTAGGCTTTGACGAAAACTGCAGACACACTGTATGGGGCAGCACTGAGAATAATAATCGAGGTGAGTCTCTCTTTGATCACGGCGGACGGAAGTTCGCTCTAGTGACGAAAGCTGCACGAAGGGTGCGAAAGGCGACTAGCAATATATACAGGTAATATGGAAAATTTGCTATGAATATCCGATCAGATCAATTTATATACCGATCAAAAGGTTTGCCGATGGTATTTCAACTCAATAACAACAACACACAAAGGGCAAGATCAGCTTTTACAGCTATTTTGTCAATTTATCGCCTTAGAATTCTCAACAGGTTCTAACGACGCAAGATTGACACTAATCTTGAATCGCTGGTCAAGTCAGCAGAACGGTGCTGATGATAGAGATTGGTGTCTCTTGAAACAGCTGTATGCCGAACCATGCTCCTTGCTTTTTAGCATGTACTTTGTGTGTTGTTGTCAGAAAGTCTCAATTTGACAATAAACATGACCTCGAGTTTGCTAAACTTATCCTATACAAAATAGGAAGGTCGCCAACCAACAAATAAGCCCCATTATTAAATGGATTTTTACATTTGTTATTTAGCATACTAGAACTTTATCTAACTCACCTGGTTCACGAGCTACGGGATGTAAGTGGGTGGGGCAAAATCTAAACGATCGCAGCTAATGGGGCCTTTGGGGCCTTTTGTTAAAATTTTTTAATTTTTTTTTTTAAATACGCTTTGATTAATACCTCGATCACCCAAATCCGAAAACTAGTTCAAAAGATAATTAAATTTGAAATTTTTAGTGGACTTCTCAAAATTAAATGAAAAGTCAGTTTGTTTGTATCCACGCGCTAAAAAAGCTTAAATGTAATGATGGAGATTTATTCCTTATTAAAAATCTAGAAATGTTTGTTCTACGACTTTTTGAATTTCCCGCTATTTAAGCGGGAAAACGCTATTTCCCGCTAAAATTAAAACACCCGTAGTTTCCAAACCGTAAAAGCTACAGATATGTATCGTTGGAAACGTATTTAAACAGGTTTTTTGGTGTACCTTTAAATTTTTTTCTAAAATACACAGGTAACAATTCACAAGTGTACTGTGGGCGATTTTTCGTTTTAGGCGGCATAAACTCTAAATATGAAGCTAGAGACTTGAAATTTTTTGTGTACGTTAGTTAGACAAAAGTAAAATTAAAAAATATTTTTTGGAAATTGGACCTCCCTACTCGGCTCTGGGCAAAAAATTTGACATATTGGCAAAAACTCTAATTGTGAAGATATGCACTTGAAATTTTGTACTAGTATTGCCTATATTAAACAAGATTTAACAAAATTTTCAGTTGGACCACGCCTTTACTTCCCGCTTCTGAATTTGTACAAGCAAAATGACATTTTTTAAATGTGATTTATTCGAAAACGAGCAAAAAGGAGCAAAAAAGGATAGTTACATTATAGACTATAGACCTTACGAAAAAACTTGTCATATTTAGTTGCTTGCATCAGCGTGCACCACAAAAGTAATAATCCACAGAACATTACGTCTTTGGTAAGATTTTTGATAAAAAAGTATACTGACAATAACAGTGGACAACAACAACACAGCACATATAAATTAACTTATGACAGCAGATATATATTTTAAATACCTCAAGAATATTTATCTATATCAAACTTATTTTACTTTTAACAGTTTTCCTTATTTATTAGCCTTTAAAAGTCACAATACATTGGGCGTCAAATTTCACAAGCATATTATATGAAAAATCAGCTGACTTTGCAGAGCTGGCACAAGAAAAGAGTTGCCACCCAACCGACAAAAAAATATTTTTTAATCTAACTGAAATATTTACTTTTAATAAATGAAGCCATTTTTTGATTGTGCTACCATGAAATCGTGGACTTAATGCCGCCTAAACCGAAAAATCACCCATAGTGAGGTGAAAAAAGGTTTTTTAGCTTACTTTTTGACGAATTATGACAAAACAGCTCTAACAATTTTTATTTTATTTTTTTAATATGTTGTTATACGTAACGTTTCGAGTTTTTCGGTACACGAAACATAAATTTTGGCTGAAAGGTTTGGAAGATATTACCTATTAACTAATTATAAACATTTTTGTATCGGTCGAAAATCACGTTTTAGTACAAAAAACTTTTTGGTTCTATGAGATATCTCAACCACACTGATAAAATTATTAGTTTTATATATCCTGACCAAATTTGGTTGAAATCGGTCCACTATATCATATAGCTGTCATAAGACCGATCGGGTGAAAATTAGGTCTTAGTATGAAAAACTTATGTGTTTTATGAGATATTTTCTCCAAATTCATAGAATATGCATTTTAATTAGTGTTATACATCCTGGTCGAAGTTGGATCAAATCGGACCACTATATCTGATAGCTATCATAGGACCGATCGGGCGAAAATATGAATATAAAAAAATAATACCTGAACATTGGGATTCGGCACTACGCAAAAAGTAATTTTTATGACAAAAAAGCTCACCCATTTTGCGCACAGTGCAGAATGTTTATTTTCAGTTATTGTTTTTTTTTTATTCTTATTTAATATTTTTATATTAAACTTATTTTCGTTCGTCACAAAATGGGATATCAGAAATGTTGGGGCTAGAATATGCTTTCGTCACTAGACTTTTACCTCGTGTAGAGGTTTTTTTGTGTTATATTATCAACAGGAACATTACTATCTGTAACAAAGGCATCACCCCAATCTTTGTATTCCCCAGTAGTGAGAAACATCAAGGTTGGGAGGAGGTCTTGGATCTCACGCTGCTTACAGGTAACAAAAGGTTACAAGTAAAAAATTGACGTGTTTCTACGCGCCACTCTTTTTTAGACCACAGGTATATAAAATTCGAGATTGATATCGACGTTATCAAGACCGAAAAATTACGTAGCCCGCTAAAAACAGATTGGAACAAGTTCGTCAAGCTTTTTCAATCAAAAGTTATTAAAACAACAAAAAACAAGGAGCTCTCCGCTATCGCAATAGATGGGGAAGTGAACAAACTTAACACCATACCCAATAAGGCCTACGTATCCTCCTGCCCGGTGACGTACGCAAGAAAGCAGTACCCACCGTGGTGGAACCAGGAACTGGCAGAGCTACGGAAGACTTCTAGGAAAGTCTTCAACCAAAGCTATGCTAGCAAGGTATGGCAACCATATAAGGACGCCCTGAAGGTATACAAACAGTCGCTATATAAGGTTAAGAAAAAATCTTGTGCCGAGAATCCATAGACAAACGTCAAGGACACGGCCAGAATCGCCAAGATCCTATCGAAAGAACACAACAATCTGAGCCTGTTAAACAAGGCGGATTGTAACAGTACACAGTCAATCCGAGAATCACTGAAGATACTGGTAGACACACAGTTTCCAGGAAACAACAAAGCGGAGATTGAAACTCCCCAGCTACCAGCAGTTACGACGATAGTAACGAGGAAATAATCTCAAGAGAACGACATCTCTGGGCAATAAACACCCTTGACCCATACAAAAGTCCAGGACCGGACGGAATTATACCGAAGATGCTACAAGTCATAGAGGAAGACTCACTATCGTGGCTGATTGACATTTTCAGAGCCTGCATTAGATTGAATTATGTACCAGTGGCCTGGAGGGAGGCGAAGGTAATATTCATTCCGAGGAAGAAGGGGGCATATCCTATCAAAGGACTACAGACCCATAAGTCTCTCATCATTTTAACAATGTAAAAGCGGACTCTATCCTGAAATCCCTCATAGACCTAGATGTCGAGGGACACATCAGTTCATGGATCGCGTCCAACGGCGGCACTCAATGTTATATTAAACATTATGCCGATCGAAATGCAGATAGAAAGCATCGCAGCACAAGCTGCTTTCAGACTCAGAGAGTCTGATAGCTGGAAGGATAAGAACACCGGACACAGCATCATACTTCAGAAGACCCGCATAGGAACGTCCACCAGCATTGCACTATGGCGTATTTCAGGAATTTAGGTGGCAAAAATCTGTAACTTTTGAACCGGGTGAAATATCATTCTAAAACTTGAAATATATGTTCTTAACACTTCAAAGAAAATTTGGACCAAAAAATAAAAGAAGGCGAGGCATGAAAAAGGGAGTAAATTGACGTTCAAACGCAAAATTTAGTGTTTTTCAACATTAAAAATGCGATAACAACTTAAAAAAAAATAATAAAAAATAAACAAAATTTTTTTTTTATTTTTTGTTTTTATTTTTAAAAAAATACAAAGTGATTAAAAAAAAATTTTTTTTTTGGTATTTCTTAGCTCAACAAAACTTTTTTACCTTTAATGTACGCCCTTTCTGTTTCTGAATGAAAGCTTTGCATAATTTACAAGCGCGCTAAAGAGAATGATTATAATTCTCAAATAGTTCTAGAAACCATATATTGACTGATCACAAACTTTTATTTTTATTCTTCAAAAAAATAAAAAAGTGAAATTATGGAGCTTTCTTATAAAGATTTGTTTGAACTGTTTTTAAACATAATGGGAACACAGAAAATTTTTTAACCGTGCTGAGGATACGGCTCGTATAACAGGAATCAATGTGGAAATACTTAAACGGGTCCAAGTTATACTCAATGTTATCAACTGCAGAGAGAAGTTAAACCCTAATAAGTTTGGATCATATGCAGCCGAAACCGCAAAAATGCTTAAAAAGAAATATCCCAAAAAAATATTTACCCCAACGGTCCACGGTCTTGGATCATGGGGAGGACATTATTGAATTTCAATGTCTTCCCATTGGAGAAAAATTATTTTCCCTTAAGCTTAAGTATACAATCATAAAAAGAGGTTTAAACCGAATTTTATTAACTTTTTCTAACAAATGCTACTACGCAGGGCCTATCTACGTATACGCAATATACCGTGGGTTAAGTTACTAAAAGTCAAAAATCTCCAATCGGGCAGAATTGTAGCAATTTTTTTTTTTCAAAACTCATCTTGAATATTCAGAGAATCAGAGACAAAAGTCAAATTTGGTGGACTCGACTGGACTCGGTTTCGAAAATCAACCTAAAGTTGAAAAAGTCTCAAAATTTATAGGTTCATAGAAAAAAAAAAAAAAAATTTAGATGCAGTTTTTTTTTTTTTTTTATCAACTTACTTTTAAATATAAGTCAGCTTACAGAATACAAAATAAGTTTGTTACCCAACCTTACCTCGATAAAAAGATATACTGATCAAAAGTTGCACTTAAAACGCATATATTTTGTTGTTCAGAAATTTCTCGAAAATTACCCCAACTTTAAAAAGCTCCACACGCCACAAAAATTTTACAAAAAATATAAAACTTTCTGTTTAATTTACTAGAACCAATTCTCAATCGAACTACATTCAAATTTTTAGCAAACGTAACACCGCGAAAATCTATTTTTGCCACGTACTTTCCCGAAATACGCCATAGTGCATTGAATATATGGTCGCCAAGACAAACTTTGAGCAAAAGTTCAAGACCAGAATACCGTGTAGAGATGAGTGGGCTACAGGAAATCTGGATGACACCTTTGAGATATCACTCTACACTGACGGATCCAAGACGGACTATGGTGTGGGGGCCGGCGTGTACTCGCCGGATGTAGAAGTGGAAAAGTCATCTTCCTGAATCCATGAGTGTGTTCCAGGTGTTGGCGCGAGGTCTCGTGAACTCGAAGGTGGCAATCTTCTCTGATAGCCATGCAATACAACACCGGAAGAGATACGACCACCTCTAAACAGCATAAAAAGTCAAATACAAGGTAAACTCGCAGCCCTATCAAATGAGAAATGGAAAACTCAAGCAGAGTGCAGGAGAGACAAACAGATACGGCCAATCTACAACAAAAAACGCAACAAGTCAAGGAAAGACATTGCGAGAATAACGGCAAAAGTTTTTTTTTTCTATGGCAGAATTTTTTTTTTTGAATTTTTATACCCGTTACTTATAAAAAATAAGTATAAGGGTATATTGTGTTCGTTGGAATGTATGTAACAGGGATAAGGAGGCATCTCCGACCCTATAAAGTATATATATTCTTGATCAGCATCAACAGCCGAGTCGATATAGCCATGTGTGTCTGTCCGTCTGTCCGTATGAACAAAAGGATTTCAGAGACTATAAGAGATAGAGTAACCAAATTTGGCACACAGATTTCTATATACCCAGCGCAGATCAAGTTTGTTTCAAATTTAAGCCACGCCCCCCTCCGCCCTCGCAAATCGCGAAAAGCTACCACACCCACAGTTTTTAAGATAATATAGTTTTTCTTGTAGTCACTGATATGTATTATTATTATTTATAATCCCACTGAATCGCAACACGATCGGACAAGTAGAACAGCAGTTATTGTCTGAAAATGATTCTTTAAGCAATACATGGCAATACATGCCCCCTAGAGTATGCAATAGATTTTGTATTGTTAGAAAATTTTCTTTAAAGTACTTTTATATGTAGTGAAATAAGTAACGGGTATCCTATAGTCGGGATCTCGACTTTAGCCTTTCCCACTTGTTTTATTTTTAAATATTTTTAAAAGCTCTACTTTTTCTGAAAGCTAATGAATATATCTGTTATTCATCCATACACAGTCTAAGATTTAAGCCAGTAGTTTGAGAGCGATTAATTTTTCGAGCTAAGAAAATGTTGTTTTTTTAAGCTTTTATTTTTAGCTTTTTTTACTTTTAAATTCAAGAAAAATTTGGAAAAACATTTAAAGCAGCTGTTTTATAACTTTTTTTTTGCAAAGCTGCATTAATTGAGCGTCGTTTAAAATATGATTCATTAATCATATACAATGAAGAACAAAAAATTTCTAATATCTTAAAAAAAAAAATTTCACGAGATATAAGTCTAGTGACGAAAGTCTAGATGTCCCAAAATTTCTGATGTGCAATTTTATGAAACTATATTAAAATTATTGTTATATTCGACATTCTTTAAACCCAAGAATTGCTTTTTGCGCAGTGCCGATTGCCGAACTATTTTTATACCCGCTACTTATAAAAAATAAGTATAAGGGTATATTGTGTTCGTTGAAATGTATGTAACAGGAAGAAGGAGGCATCTCCGACCACATAAAGTATATATATTCTTGATCAGCATCCGTCCGTGTGAGCGCCTAGATCTCAGAGACCATAAGAGAGACCATAAGGCGTTGGAGCAGGTCAAGTTTGTTTTAAATTTCTGACCCACCTCCTTTCACGCCCGTAATTCGCGAAAAACCGGTCGTCCGTCTGTATAAACGCAAGGATATCAGAGACTAGAGTAACCAAATTTGGCACACAGATTTCTATTGACCCCACGCAGATCAAGTTTGTTTCAAATTTAAGCCACGGCCCCCTCCGCCCCAGCAAATCGCGAAAAACCACCACACCCACAGTTTTAGGAAAATAAATTTTTTGTGGTAATTAACGTTATCTATGAATATTATCTATTATCGCACTGAATCGCATCAAGATCGGACAAGTAGAACGGCAGTAGTGGCGAACTAAAGTTTTCTGAGCAAAACAAGTAATTTCTTCAAAGTACTTTTATATGTATTGAAATAAGTAACGGGTATCCTATGGTCGGGATCTCGACTATAGCCTTTCCCACTTGTTTGATTTAAAAATATTACGTTGTTTTTTTTTAAATTAAATTTGATTCACTGTCGCATGCGACGTTCCATTATATATTTATGTTTTTTGTTTACTTTGTATGAATTACATTTTAACTTTTTAAGTCACTAAGAAGCTTTATTACTAAAATTGAAGTGTTTTCTTTGCATTTTCATAAATTTTTTGTTCCTAAAATATATCGTCAAAAATACGGAAAAACGTAATTTATTCAAAGATGAAGTCGGTATGCTGAAACTAATGAACTAATTTGTAAAGTGATTAAACAAGTAACTTGAAAATGTTTCTGGAAGATAATTTCAAAAGATGTGAGTTATTGATCAATTTCTGTGGAAATGTCCACATATAAAACAGTTTGTCCTGACTGACTGACAGATACAGACAGGCAAGCATCCATACATACATGCACACATACATTGCTAAATTTTATGCAAAAACTTGAATCACGACCTATTGTTCCTGTCGCATAGCGGACCAATTTAAATTAAATCTAGTCAGGATGTATAAAACCAGCCAAGTTGAATTTTTTGTCAGATTGGTTGAGAAATATCAAAAACCAAGAAGCTAATCCTACAAATCTTCATTATAATTTTAAAAAATCTTGATATTCGTACGGTATCCAGGAACGTTCATACCAAGTTTGAATTCCTTGGCTCTTATATTTTTATTATTTATTTATTAATGCACGACTAAAAGCAGTCGGCAAAGAAAAAAATATTAAATATAAAAATTAAGATTAAAATTTAAAATGAAATTAATATTAAATATAAATATAAGCCATATACTGTAAAGAAAAAATTAAAATTAGAATTATATCTGGGGTAAGCAAAAATTAATAATTAAAAATGATCCAACATTTGTTGCAAGGATTGGGGAAAACCCAGAAAAACCCAATCAGATCAATAAATATTAGTGTTGTTGTTAGTAATAGTATGACTGATTGGCTATTAATAATAATATAACATGTTATTAGTATTAGTAAGGTTAGGAATTTAACGATTTAAAATATTGGAAAAGTGCGGAGTTTAGGGAAGGGAGGGGGAGAGAGAGTTCTGAGTAGAAAATGTGAAAAAGGTTATTATAATTAGTGCATAAAACACGGAACGAACCGTGTGAAGCGTATTCAGTTGTGCATGTAGGTAAAAATAAAGGCCTGTAATTCCTAGTAGACCTGCGGGGGACCGAAAATCTGAGGCGGCCCAAAAGGGGACTAGAATCAATGTCGCCACTAATTAATTTGTGAAGAAAAGCCACATTAAGAGTTTTCCTACGATTAATTAAAGACGGAAGGTCAATAAGACGAAGCCTAAGGGAGTACGGTGGTAAACGAAGGTTGGGATCCCAGTTAAAACTACGTGAGGCGAAAAGCAAGAATTGCTTTTGAACTGATTCAATTCGATTCTGATTTATTTCCTGCTCCAAGTGCACGAACAGTATTCAAGGATGGGACGAACTAAAGAGACGTAAAGGAGTTTAGTGGTGAAAGGATCATTGAATTCTTTCGACCAACGTTTAATGAAACCAAGTACTCCTTTGGCATCGTTAACTATAGTGGAGATGTGCAAATTGAAGCATAATTTGCAGTCAAATAAAACTCCAAGATCCTTTACAGTTTTTATACGTTGCAAAGGGATATTGTCAATCGTATAAGAACCTAAGTAGGGCCTAGAACGACTAAATGTCATAAACAAACACTTTGAACAATTGAGATGCAACTTATTGGCCGAGCACCATAGTTGCATAGTGTTCAAATCGTCTTGCAGACGATTGTGAAACAGGGGATCAGTGTATGAAAAAATAAGTTTAACATCATCTGCATACATTAAAATATAAGAATGGAACAGAATAGTGGGTAGATCGTTAGTGAACAGTGTAAAAAATAAAGGTCCTATGCGACTACCTTGAGGTACACCAGAAGTTACACGAACCGAACTCGAAATGGTTGACCTAAGAAGCACTTTTTGGGTCCTACCTTATAAGTAAGTGGAAACCCAACGTATAAAGACGGGAGGGAAACCTATGCAGCTAAGTTTGTAAAGTAAGAGGTCATGGTTCACAGAGTGAAAGGCTTTACTGAAGTCAGTGTAAATGACATCAGTTTGCTTTTTCTCTGAGCAAGTTGGTCGTAGTAGACCGACCCTTAATAAAGCCGTGTTGTGCAGGGGAAATTAACGATTTACAGAGATGCTGCAAAGAAGAAACAAGGATTTTTTGAAATAATTTAGGAATGGCTGATAGCTTTGCTATGCCTCTGTAATTAGAAATATCAGACTTACCACCTTTTTTGTGGAGGGGAATGATATAAGATTCTTTCCAAAGATATGGAAAGATTGAAGTTTCAAGGGATAGATTAAAAAGCTTATGCAACGGAGCAGCTAAATAAGAACAGCATTCCTTAAGTAGACAACTAGGAATGTTGTCTGGCCCAGGAATGAAAGAAGATTTTAAAGAGCTAATAGAAGAGATTACATTGTTATAGGAAATAGAGGGAGCAAACATAGTGTTAGATTGAAAAATAGAATAAGGATAAGATGAGTTGGAAGTGGAGATTGGAGAGTAGGTGGATCGAAAAAAGTTAGCAAATAGTTCAGCGGCTGCAGAGTCGTTGCCTGCAATATCTGTCCCAAGAAAAAAAGAGGAAGGTAAACTGGAGGATTTACGCTTCAAGTTAACAAATTTATAAAATTGTTTAGGGACACGGGAAAACTGTCTTTTGCAACGAGTTAGATATTTCTCGTAGCATAGAGAGTTTAAATTGGCAAAGTCCGCCTTGGCCACTGTATACTTAGACCAGTCGAGACTTGAACCTGACTTCTTATATTTTTTAAAATATTTAGATTTAATATTCTTTAAATAAGAAAGTCTAGGTGTAAACCAAGGAGGCTTAATAGAACCAGACGATGGAATATAATTTGGAATGCACACATCTAAGAGTGCATTTAGGGTCTCATAGAATGAACTAAGAGCAATATCCATGTCAGTCGCTTTTTCTAAAAAGCACCAGTCGGTAGCAAGGATAAGTTCATTAAGCAACGAATAATTTCCCTTGCGAAAACAACGACGAGGTGATTGCTGACATAATAAAAGTGGACTAAAAGGTTTAGAGATTGAGATAGAAATTTCTATAGTAGGATGATGTAAGTCTTCAGGGATACTTAATGGGGATGACCTAGAGACGGCAGTATTTGCGAAGTCATTAATAAAAACTAGATCGAGAATTCGATCATTATGATTTCTAATTGAGTTCATTTGAAACATCGAGAGATCGCGCATGTTATCTAAGAAAATATCTTGATTTAAGGGAATAAGGTAATTTGTGCTACTAAAAAGTGACCATGAAATTTTAGGCAAATTAAAATCAACCAGCACAATAAATAAGTCGTTATCTTTAACTTTATGGTTAATTTCTTCAATACAGGCAAAATGTTGCAAGTAAATTGAAGGAGTAGCTCTTGGAGGGATATAAGAGCAGGTGATAAAAATTGATCCAGTTGAAAAAGTTACTTTGACAGCAACAATTTCAATATCAGTAGTCACATTAAAAGAAATGCGTTCTGACTGAAGAGCCGAATTAGTAGCAATAAGAACGCCACCACTTCGAGTCGGTCGATCATATCTATATAAAAGGTAGTTACTTGACATAACTTCAGAATCAGACACTGTAGGAGTTAACCAAGTTTCTGACAATGCAATTATATCAGAATCAAAGGACATACTGCTCAAATATAGATTTTTGAGCTTAGTAAGGAGGCCTCTAACATTTTGTTAATGAATACAGGCGAAATCGGGCCGCAGGTCTAGTTTTTTGAAGCCGTACTGGCGGGGTCCTGTACGTTGGAGCTGCCGGCAGTAAGAGAAACAGGCAAGGGTTCACTACGCCTTTTGGGCTTAAACTCATGAACAATCATATGTTGTGGCCAAAATTTTGGATCACAAATGACAGAAAATGAGTCATGAGGGACACTTATTTTAAAAGATGATATTTCGCGAGCAGTGGCAAAATTAAATTTAGTGATTGAGACACTAGCAGAAATTTTGCTTGAAATGTATGCCGCTACAGATTCACAAGTAGTGTCCGAGGATAACCTGGACACAAATACTTGCTTACGAGGAGCAACAACATTTAATATAGGGACCTCAGATGTAGGGGCAGCTACGTTATCAGTAGTATTGTTAGGCGTTGCATTGCGAGGAGGTCTACCCTTTCGACCCGAACCAGTCCGCACCGAAGACGCGATGACTTGGGCTGGTTCAAGTGTCTGTGTGATAGAATCACCTGCAGAAGGTGTAGGAGAATTGAATAGGCTGACAATACTCGGACTGGCCGATACTGACAACGTTGGGGAGACATCTTGATAGTGACGAGATGCCAATGGAGTCACGGGAGGCTGATTAACTGGTATATTAGGGGGAACTGCTAAAAATTGAGGATCAGGTGGAGAGTTAAATTTATATTGGCTAAGCAGATCGAGACTAGAGTCAAAATCACTCGAAAGAAGCTTAGCCATTTTGTTAAGTTTTAAGAATTGGTTTCTCACAGAAGTATACATTCTTGAGAAATCAATTTGCAACTCGATACATATTGGACAAGACCATTTCACTGCACCACATTCCTTTTTAGAAACGGCAATGATCTTATCACATTGTGGACCTGAAAGTCCAGCACACTTGGCATGCACTAAATTAGCACACAACCACACAATCAAGAATTAATAAATCTCGGTTGATCAAGACCATCGGCACACTTAATAGTGCAGTTTTTCTTACAGCACGACATATTTCCAACAGGGGTTAAAGATAAATAATTAGGTCGAATAGGCAGAACTGCAGAATTGGCAGAATTGAAATAAAGCGGGAGGCACTCAAATAAAGCTCTAAACCAGAGAGCAAACACAAAAACAATTTGCTGTAAGAGCGCGCTGCTAAACAAAACGAAATGCAGCAGCGAACACACACACAAACAAATGTATTAAAATGTGCGAAGCGCCAAAACTGAGATAAGGAGATGTAAACACAAACAAAAACAATCGCTGTGCTTACAATAACAACAAACTTGTGTGAGCGAGGTGTAAAGCAAAAGCCGAAATACACAAACAAACACACGCACAAGAATGTAAAGATTTAAGGGAAAATGCAAAACGAAGTTTAGCAAAAATAAAATGCTATTTATTTTGACCACAATGCACAAATGATACCACTTACACAGCAAGTCGATAGCTAGTTCACTTTTGCATAATTTTAGATGTTAAAATATTACAACGGTGCGTTATTAATCACAAAAAATGATGAAAGTTTACGAGCCAAATTAAAACACGTCTGTTTCGCTTAAGCAAAGAACTCTCTCTATAGTTTCTGAGATCGAAGTGTTTAAACAGACGGACAGACAGTCGGACAGGACTATATCGAATCGTCTTTAAAAATAAAAGGTAATGGCACATAATCGATTTTCAAACCTACTGTGAATTATTCCGCAGAATTAAGATTATTTTCAGGGTATATCAAACTGTATTTCCAGGACAAAAATTACAAAAATTAAATAAGAGTAAAAAAGAAAAAAAAGAAAATAAAAGAAAAAATTATAAATTGCGAGTTGGCGAACGAAGCGAGCAGTGGGAGGACCCCTAGTATATTATATATTGAACTAACTAAATATATATCTTCGACCAGATTATACAAACGTTCTAACATTGAGCTAATTCTAAAAAGTCTTTTGTTTCATCTGGTTGGGTGGGGTAAGAATAAAAGTATAACTTTGTTGTCTAGTGTATTCACAAATTATTTCATATTCACATTATTTCATACGTACAGCCACTCAAAGAGCATGGTATATTGAATTCGAGCATTAAGAGGCAATGCAAGACCACGCAAATCCCGTGCTAAGCCAATAATTGCCTTCTTGACATTGTCATTAGGAAAACATTTTGTGTCCATTAATATATTTCCCAGTGATTCAAACTGATCTGAAATAAGTGGTATGTAATACATTTAAAATATTTTTTTTTTGTCGATTTCGACTTACTTGTAAGTGGTGTTAAAAAATGGTAGAAACGTTCTTCATCCTCTCCCAAGTCAAACATTAATAAGCGACTCAGTGATGTGTAAAACATAGTGCGGCAACGCATTTCATTAAGTGAAGAACTAGTACCAAGAAAGGGAAAATGATCGCTTGTGTGATGTGTCAGCATGAATTGTACTTCATCTAAGCGTGCCAATTTACGCACTGAATTAAAGTGCACAGAGAGGTCAGATAATAACAATAATGTTTTTGTTATTATTTGTTCAGAACGGCCCCAAAACTTTAAGTTAGTTATGCTGCAAAAACAAGAACATGTGACTTAAAAATATAATACTGATGAAAACACATACATTTTACGGTTAATGAAACTTAGTAGCATTTGTTCGTCGTTTAATCCAAATACTTCACTAAGCCGTTTGTATACTGTTGCTTTTTGTGCCTGGTCACTGCTGTGCATCTTACGAACCTGGTCTAAGAAGCTCAGAATCGCCAATTCTAGCTTCTCACAGCCAGTTTGGGGTAGGCGTGAGTCAGTTAAACTCATTAGTTGCAGTACACGAATAACGAGCTCTGCATCCATATTGTCATGCTCGTCGCTGGTTGTTACAGAAAGTCTGCCGACAATGGCAGAGCCAATTATATACACCAACCAAGTTAATTGTAGCTCATGCACAGTTATATCTGTAGGGTTAGCATTTACCATTTGTACAAGATTTTCGTATTCACGAGCTTTATGATCAAAATGCTGAACTAAAAAGTTGCAAGTTTTATTGTATTCGCAACGTTCGATGACTGACAACTGTTCAAGCTGTTGCTGCACCATGCATAGATCATCCAAAGGATCTTCCATGTTATCACGAACAATCAATGGCACAGCATCTAGACGCGACTCAATATATGCCTTAACTACTTCAGGGGTGTAGGTGCCAAGTAAATGCGGATCCGGTGATTTAACGTACGGTACTGAAGCAACCATACGCTGCCAAAGGGTGAGTAAATAGTGCACACTGTTTGGAGCGAAGAGCCACATCTAAGGATGAAATAAATTAGAAATTTTGTTTTTAAACACTTCAGATATATACTCACATGTAGAGATTGTACTGTAAATTTAGCAATTAGTTCGATGGCTTCTGGGTAACAGGGAACAGCAATGAGTTCACCCAGTTGATAATTAGACTTCAAGCGCGCAAGCAAACGACAGAATTCATGATAATTATCAGGATCACTAAGACCCTAAATGAAAAATAAATTATTAATAAGATTGTGGTGTTTTAAATTATTTTGAACTTACATGCAAATTGGTGAGTATATTTTTTACACCTTCAACCAAATGAGTAAGAAATTTTGTTCGCTCTGAGTTGCTGAATAGTGATCTACGTACAGATGTCATTTGAACCAGGCACGACAGTGAGTAACTCGCTAAACTATTCGGTAATATTTGATATAAGTCAAAGAACAATTTTAAAGTGTTCGAATCAAGAAATGCAGGACGCCAAGCTGTCGGTATCTGAAAATATAGCGTATATAATAAATATTTTTTTAAATTACATTTATGAGATATACGAACCTGAACATTGTTCATATCATCAGCTGATTCGTCTGTTGAGCTGCCAATAAAGTCGAAGCTCAAACAATTCTTCGTAAGGCGTAGCACTTGTGATATTAACCTGTGTTAAAAAAAAACTAAAAATTGTCAGTTTTTTTCCGAGATGATAACGATTATAATTTTTAAAATACAATCAAAAATAAACATTTGAACAAAAAAAAGGTTAAGTGACGAAAGCATTGGCACTTGGAACTTTGCGCAAAAAATGTCTATGTACCTAATAATTAATTGTCCACATTGGAAAAAAAACTGTTTTTTAGTAATCATAGGTACGCCCAACGAGTACTTATTGTACATAAAGTGACGTGTTTGATACAGTTGCCCTCTTTAAGGTACATTTTTTTGACAGTTCGAAAGCTAATGCTCGTTCCAGCGCCTCTCTCTGAGAGCAGAAAAAGCTTTTTTGACAGATTAACTACCTCAGCTGTCAACTAAGACGTCACCTTGTATAAATACATCTTATGTGCTAGCACTGAAAAAGTTGTGCTAGTGAAAAAATTTGTAATTGGCATTGAATTAAAAATTTTTCAAAGGCATTAAGTAATGCCAATGAAACCCCATTTTAATTGGCATTTAAAAATTTTTTTATGGAATTATTAAAAAAAAAATATAGAAACATTTGGAAAATTCCTTTTTTTTTATATTTTTATGCGGTTGTTTTCTAGGAAAATTTTGCAATATTTTTGCGATATTTTTACGATATTTGCCTTTTTTTGATACCAAATAAAATGTTATTAATGCATATTTTTATACCCGTTACTTATAAAAAATAAGTATAAGGGTATATTGTGTTCGTTGGAATGTGCGTAACAGGCAGAAGGAGGCATCTCCGACCCAATAAAGTATATATATTCTTGATCAGCATCAACAGCCGAGTCGATATAGCCATGTGTGTCTGTCCGTCTGTCCGTCTGTCTGTCCGTGTGAGCGCCTAGATCTCAGAGACCATAAGAGATAGAGTAACCAAACTTTCACACGTAGATCAGAAATGCGTTGGAGCAGGTCAAGTTTGTTTTAAATTTTGGACCCGCCTACTTCCACGCCCGTAATTCGCGAAAAACTGGTCATCCGTCTGTATAAACACAAGGATCTCAGAGACTATAAGAGACAGAATAACCAAATTTGTCACACAGATTTCCATATATCTCACGCAGATCAAGTTTGTTTCAAATTTAAGCCACGCCCCCCTCCGCCCCCGCAAATCGCGAAAAACCACCTCACCCACAGTTTTTCATATAATACGTATTAATAACCGATATCTGTTATTATTATCTATTATCCCACTGAATCGCAACAAGATCGGACAAGTAGAACAGCAGTTATTGCGTGTCTAAGTTGTTAAATCAACAGGTTCCCCCTAGAGTATGCAATAGTTTTTGTATTGTTAAACCTTATTAGAATGCTTCAAATTCTAATAATAATAATATAATCTAATCAGGGAATCAAACCGAAACAAATATCGGTTCCGGTTCCGGTTACGGTACGTACCGAAACAACTATTTCGGTAAACGGTTCTATTTCGGTTTTTTCCTTTCGGTTCCGGTATCAGTACCGGTACGTACCGGTACAGCAATTAACTTAAAACAAAAAATAATTAAATGGTAAAAAAGAAAAATATATAAACGGATTTGTACATACATACGAATTATATGTTCGTATTTTATCGAGACAAACCTATCTTAAATTTAAAGTTATTTTTTAATAAAAAACAGTATTGTTAAAATAAATATATATGGAAAACAACTACAAAAAATTTAAAAAAGTGTACCGGTACAAACGTTTCGGTTTTCGGTTCTTACAAAAATATTTATTTCGGTTCCGGTTCCGGTTCCGGTACTCAAATTGAAACGGTTAATTTCGGTTAACGGTTCCGGTACCGGTTCCGGTATTATTCCCTGAATCTAATAATAATTGAATCGCTAATGTATTGAAATAAGTAACGGGTATCCTATGGTCGGGATCTCGACTATAGCCTTTCCCACTTGTTTTTAATCTATAAATATACAATTCTTCGACTTGTACATTTATTCACTCACTCGCTTACTAATGTATCTTTGTACAGGCCAAACGGCTCAAGATACAAGTTTGATATTTTGGGACAGCAAAGTAATTACAATTTAAAAAATTTTTGTACAAGTGAGTGAAATTCGAGGTCAAAGTTCGCGTTTATTTTGATTTACACATAGCAGCGTTTGATCAGCCATGCTTAGTGCTTAGGTAGTGCAGCGGATGGTGTCGTTGACTAACGCGCATATGGTCGCAGGCTCGAACCCAGCTCAAACAAGATTTTATTTTTAATTTTAAATTTATTTTTATAAATTTTTTTTTTAATTTTACGACATTTTACAATTTGATCAAAATCTGGTTACTATATCATACAGCTGATATCGGAACAATCGGGTTCAGATTCACCTTTAGTATTAAAAACTTTTATATTTTTTAAGTTATCTCAACCAAACTCCCAAATTGTGTGTTTGAGACTCCCTGATACACCCTGACCAAATTTGGTCAATATCGGTTAACTATATCATATACCTGCCATTGGAACAATTGGATGGAAGTTAACTTTTAGTATGAAAATTATTTTTGTTTGTTGAGCTATCTCAATAAAACACACAGAATATGTACTTTTTACTAAATGTTACACCCTGTTCTAAATCGGATGCCATATGAACTTCGGCTTCAAATTAACCTTTAATATGAAAAGCTTTTTTTAATTTTTGCAATTTCTTAACCAAATTCACAGATTCGATTTTGCATGCCAAATATCGAACTTTTCTGCCAAATCTAGCAGAGTGCACACAATTATTGTTATATGTTATATTATATAATTTTTTTGCTACTTATTACATTAAGAAGGGAATTTCCAACAACAAAAAATATTAATTACTCTCTAAAACCTGATAATAATTGCTTCGTACCAATGGTGAAAAAACGTGGTAGTCTAATTTGTATAAGAAGGTATCATGTCATTTAGCGGGTACTGATTACTGATCCATCAGAATTAAAGACGGGATTACTGATCAAAAAACATGCCGAATAAACCCAATGTTAGAAAAACGACACTTTGCTCTTAGATGACAGTTGAATGCCATCTCTGGCACATATTTTCGCTACTTTTATTCTTTGCTAACATGCAAATACATTAATGTGATCGGATTTCAGACTCAACAGATTTGTGTGGTGCCCGGGCTACAGAATATTTTATATATAATACTTAAGTGTCCTAATTATCAGTTTGTCCGAATTATTGAAGTAGTACAGAACTTTATTTTTGGTTTAAAAAAGTTGATTCAAGAAAAATATAGGAAGTGCTTCTTTTTTCACGCTTGAATTCCTCGTGTGAAGCGATCCGGGTGTTGGTGAGCGAAGCGAGTTATTCCATAAAATAATTCTCAATGCCAATTATTTATTTATTTATTAATGCACGACTAAAAGCAGTCGGCAAAGAAAAAATTATTAAATATTAAAATGAAGATTAAAATTTTAAATAAAATTAATATTAAATATAAATATAAGCACTGTAAAGAAAAAATTAAAATTAGAATTATATCTGGGGTAAGCAAAAATTAATAATTAAAAATGATCCAACATTTGTTGCAAGGATTGGGGAAAACCCAGAAAAACCCAATCAGATCAATAAATATTAGTGTTGTTGTTAGTAATAGTATGACTGATTGGCTATTAATAATAATATAACATGTTATTAGTATTAATAAGGTTAGGAATTTAACGATTTAAAATATTGGAAAAGTGCGGAGTTTAGGGAAGGGAGGGGGAGAGAGAGTTCTGAGTAGAAAATGTGAAAAAGGTTATTATAATTAGTGCATAAAACACGGAAGGAACCGTGTGAAGCGTATTCAGTTGTGCATGTAGGTAAAAATAAAGGCCTGTAATTCCTAGTAGACCTGCGGGGGACCGAAAATCTGAGGCGGCCCAAAAGGGAACTAGAATCAATGTCGCCATTAATCAATTTGTGAAGAAAAACCACACTAAGAGTTTTCCTACGATTAATTAAAGACGGAAGGTCAATAAGACGAAGCCTATGGGAGTACGGTGGTAAACGACGGTTGGGATCCCAGTTAAAACCACGTAAGGCGAAAAGCAAGAATTGCTTTTGAACTGATTCAATTCGATTCTGATTTATTTCCTGCTCCAAGTGCACGAACAGTATTCAAGGATGGGACGAACTAAAGAGACGTAAAGGAGCTTAGTGGTGCAAGGATCATTGAATTCTTTCGACCAACGTTTAATGAAACCAAGTACTCCTTTGGCATCATTAACTATAGTGGATATGTGCAAATTGAAACATAATTTGCAGTCTAATAAAACTCCAAGATCCTTTACAGTTTTTATACGTTGCAAAGGGATATTGTCAATCGTATAAGAACCTAAGTAGGGCCTAGAACGACTAAATGTCATAAACAAACACTTTGAACAATTGAGATGCAACTTATTGGCCGAGCACCATAGTTGCATAGTGTTCAAATCGTCTTGCAGACGATTGTGAAACAGGGGATCAGTGTGTAAAAAAATAACCTTAA
Source organism: Drosophila phalerata (assembly GCA_951394115.2). Taxonomy (NCBI): domain Eukaryota; kingdom Metazoa; phylum Arthropoda; class Insecta; order Diptera; family Drosophilidae; genus Drosophila; species Drosophila phalerata. The sequence goes on along the minus strand of OX596006.1, from coordinate 5,770,456 downwards.
CATCATCTGCATACATTAAAATATAAGAATGGAACAGAATAGTGGGTAGATCGTTAATGAACAGTGTAAAAAATAAAGGTCCTATGTGACTACCTTGAGGTACACCAGAAGTTACACGAACCGAACTCGAAATGGTTGACCTAAAAAGCACTTTTTGGGTCCTACCTTTTAAGTAAGTGGAAACCCAACGTATTAAGGCGGGAGGGAAACCTATGCTGCCGCCAGAATCTTTTTTATACTATCATTTATATTTTCATTTGTTTCGCCTATGTTAACTTAAATCTGCAAATAGCAACTTAACATATGTTAATAACCGAAGACATTTAAGTTAAATTATCGATATTTGTGATGAATGTAAATCATGGATTTTTGAAGAGTTAGTTGGCAATGAACAGCAGCGAGAAAAACACGAAAGTTTTTTAAGCGTCGCGCAACAGCGCATCGTATTATTTTAGAAACATATATTCACCAGCCACATTTGAATAAAGAAACATATAATTTCAAAAGCCGTAGCTGTGCTTTTTAATTTTGCGCCGTTCTATAAAATTCGTGTTCCGCCAACAACATTCTTAAAAAACTTTCTTTTTGATGATCAACTGCGTAGTTACACATATATTCAAAAATCATTGACGCCGATTTCAACGCATGGTGAAATACGAGCAAAAGAAAAGGACAACCCTACAACGCAGTGAAACGGAATACATTTGCTAATACGCAATTGACAAGTCTAAGACACACACAGATTTAAATATCACGCATCAGTTCCAAGAATTTCTAGAGGAAAATAATTTCAAAATTTTCTGCCATACACTTACACACGTACTTCGGCGGTTAACCTTAGCGTAAACGGAAGCTATGAAAAGTGAAGTTTGTAAAATATGCAGAAAAAAGGAAGAGGATCAGGAACTGGAAAATTGGGTTCAGTGTGATGTTTGCGACAATTGGTACCATTTCCAATGCGCTGGAGTCGATGAAAGTGTACGTGATCAGAGGTGGTCTTGCGTTTTATGCACCCAAAGCGGTACCAGCGGTGCAGTTCAACAAACTGCAGCAGCCGTAATGCTCCGATCACCTACAAAAGGCGCTACGGGCGTCTCATCGGCAAACGACGCAAATAAGAGTCAGACAAGCAATGCCTTGTCAAACTCGAAGCTCTTCGAGTCACCCAATCTTTCTGCAAATGCGTTACATACAGGATTCAGCAACAATCAGCTATTATTAGACATGCTGGAGAAAAAGAGAATCGCAGAGCAGAAATTCATTGAAGAGAAATATAAAATTCTTCTTCAAATGAATCCGGCAGACGTATTTCATCTCAGTAGCCAACCGAGCCTGGTGCAGGCTCCGCCGGGAGCTCCAACATCAAATCAAATCGCGGTCCGACAAGCGATTCCTAAAGATTTGCCATCCTTCAGCGGCGACCCAGATGATTGGCCAATGTTCATCAGCACATACGAGCACAGCACCTCAGCAGCCGGATTTTCTAATGTTGAAAATATGCTACGGCTGCAAAAGTGCTTGAAGGGAAAAGCTCGCGATCTGGTCAGAGACAAGCTGCTCCTGCCCAATATGGTTCCCGATGTCATAAGTACGTTAAGAATGTTCTTCGGAAGACCCGAACATATTCTCGAAAGAGTTATCGACAAGACGAGAAAACTGCCCGTACTAAAGGACAAGCTAGAGTCGATAACACTAGGCAACAAATTGCAACTTTTTTCTTCTGAATTGGACCAAACCGAATTTTTTGGATAGATTTGGGGCCCCAAACACCGAAAAACATTTTTTTTTTTTCTATGGCAGAATTTTTTTTTTAGAATTTTTTGAAATTTGGCAGTTTTTTAATGCTTTTTTTTAGAGGTACGCCCACTTTTGTCATCATTACACTCGAATGCCAAAACCGATATTCAAAAGCTTTACTTTTCCTGAAAGCTAATGAATATACCTATAATTTATATATACACAGTCTAAGATTAAAGTTAGTAGTTTAAGAGCTATTAATTTTTGAATTAAGAAAATGTTGTTTTTTTTAAGCTTTTTTTTTTTTTTTTTAGCTTTTTTTTGTTTTTAAATTCAAGGCAAACTCGGAAAAAAATCTGAACGGGGGTACCGATTTTTTTTTGCAAAGCTGCATTATTTGAGCGTGGATCGTGATCGTTCATATGGCAGCTATATGATATAGTTGACCGATTTCAACCAAATTTATTCATAATGCGTAATACAACATCAAATTGATTTCCTGTAAGTTTGGTTAGGATATCTCAAAAAACACAAAAAATTTTCATACAAAAGGTTATGCCACTCTACAAGGAAGTCAAAAAAGTCGACAAAAACATGCCTAGACACAAAAAAATATTATATCGCCGTCTCTCCACAGGTTTTCATAAGACATATCTTAAACGACGCTCAAATAATGCAGCAGATTTTTTTTCGAGTTTTCCTTGAATTTAAAAACAAAAAAAAGCTAAAAAAAAAAAGCTTAAAATAAACAACATTTTCTTAATTCAAAAATTAATAGCTCTTAAACTACTAACTTTAATCTTAGACTGTGTATAGATAAATTATAGGTATATTCATTAGCTTTCAGGAAAAGTAAAGCTTTTGAATATCGGTTTTGGCATTCGAGTGTAATGATGACAAAAGTGGGCGTACCTCTAAAAAAAAGCATTAAAAAAACAGCCAAATTTCAAAAAATTCTAAAAAAAAAATTCTGCCATAGAAAAAAAAAAAAAAATGTTTTTCGGTGTTTGGGGCCCCAAATCTATCCAAAAGTGTCGGTTTGGTCCAATTTAGAATTGGGATGTTGCCTAGTGTAATCGATTTTTCTTTGGCAGTCCGTAACATTTCTGCCACGATGGAAACGTGCAAGCTGGATGCACATCTAAATAACCCGATGCTGGTCAAGGAACTAGTCAACAAACTGCCGAGTCAGCATAAGCTCAGTTGGGCTATGCATCCTCGCATCGAATCAGTGCCTTCAATCAGGGAATTCAGCGATTGGCTATATAACATAGCTGAAGCAGCATCAACAGTAGTGGCACCTCTATCATACAGCGTGACTCCACGCAACACACACAATAGCTGCGAAGGACCCAACAATGCAAAGGAGAAGAACGTGCAAGGACATGCACAAAATGATAGCGGATCACAAGCAACTACGAACCAGCAGTCCTACAAATGTATATCCTGCGGCGTTGAAGGACACTGGCCAGCACAGTGCGATAAATTCCAATCCGCTAGCATAGATCAAAGATGGCAAACTGTGAAAACTGGAAATGCTTGCTTCAGATGTCTGAAAAACCATCGCAAGGGATGCTCTTACAAAAGAGATTGCGGCGTGAACGGATGCACAAAGAAGCATCATCCATTGCTCCACTCAGAGAGCACAAGTAACCCTTCGAATGTCAGCGAAAGTCACCACCATCAAAGTCAAACCGAAGAAAAGCAATATTTTCGCATCATTCCGGTAAGGCTGTATACCGCGACTAAATCGATCGAAATATATGCATTCCTTGATGAAGGATCAACGGTGACACTGATAGATGCTACAATCTTTGAACAACTCGACATAAATGGTACCCCAGCACCGATGTGTCTACAATGGACCAGCGAGATGACCAGGAGCGAAAGCACATCAGTTCGAGCATCGATTCAGATCTCTGGCATCAACACAGAGAAGCGTTACTGGCTCAATGATGTCCATACCATTTCAAACATAGCGTTGCCAAATCAATCGATTGATGCGCACCAGCTTCGAGCAAAGTTCAGCCACTTAAGGGAAATACCACTGGAATCTTACTCCAGCGTGCAGCCGATGTTGCTAATTGGCACAAACAACTGGAGAGTGGCCGTCCCACGCAAGACCCGTGAAGGCAAATGGAATGAGCCGATAGGATCCAAGTGCCTTTTAGGCTGGAGCATCCAGGGTTCAGCCACATCCAAGCGCCTTATATCCATGCACCATTGCGAGTGCAAATGGCAAGAAATCCACGACGAAGTAAAGGAACACTTCAGCCTCGAAAGTGTAACGCCCCATAATATTTACTCAAAGGATGATAAGCGAGCAATCGAAATCCTGGACAAAACCTGTCAGAAGAAGGATGGTCGATACGAAGTTGGACTTCTGTGGAAAAACGAGCTAGACTCACTCCCGGAAAGCTACTGCAACGCGGTTAAACGTCTTGATTGCTTAAAGAGAAAGATTGCCAAGGAACCAGACTTGTATGCAAAAATAGATGGACAAATCCAAAATTTGCTGACGAAGGGTTATGCATTCCAGCTGACGGATGAGTTAGCCAGCGAACCAGATTGCCGCGCCTGGTATTTGCCAATATTTATAGCACTGAATCCCAATAAACCTGCGAAGATAAGGCTCGTATGGGATGCAGCAGCAAAGTCGCATGGCACATCATTAAACGACTGTTTGCTAAGCGGACCAGATCGATTACACCCGCTTGTTGATATCCTGCTAGCTTTTCGAGTGGGCCAAATAGCCGTCTGTGGAGATATTGAGGAAATGTTCCACCGAATTAATATCCGCAGCCAGGATATTCACGCACAGCGGTTCCTGTGGTATGACGTAAACACCAATAAAACAAGTGCATACGTAATGCGCGCTATGACCTTTGGGATAATCTGCGCACCTTTTATAGCGCACTACGTGCGTGATAAAAACGCTGAAGATCACCGAAACAGTTATCCACGAGCTTACGAAGCCATTATCGGAGCACACTACGTGGATGACTTCATTGACAGCATGAACAACATACAAGAAGCTATTGAAGTGTCAAGCCAAGTTAAAAAAGTTCATGCTGAAAGTTCATGTCACACAATAGGCTTGAAAATATTGCTGCAGCGCATTTGGCGCGCTAATATCGACTGGGATCAGGAGCTTACGGAGATCTTGCTAGAAGACTGGTGTCAATGGAAACAGCTTTTGGCAAATGTGATCGCTATCCAAATTCCGAGGTGCTACTCTAGGAATCTCCAAGAAGCAAACCGCACGGAGTTACACACTTTCGTTGACGCAAGCGAGTATGCATACTCTGCCGCTTGTTACCTACGGGTGCTAATGGATAACGAAATCGATGTGGTATTGGTAGCAGCAAAAAGCAAGGTCGCTCCATTGAAACCATTATCAATTCCTCGCATGGAACTTCAAGCCGCCGTTCTGGGAGTACGCTTGGCGCAAAAGCTTATGAACATTCGTAAGATCTGTATTGACAACGCTCAGTACTGGTCAGATTCCAAAACTGTACTCCAGTGGCTAGTCATGGACCCCCGGAACTTTCAGCAGTTTGTGATGCATAGAGTTGGAGAAATCCTGGAGCACTCCGGCACCGATCAATGGCGATGGGTGCCTACAAAATTAAACGTCGCCGATGGAGCTACAAAAGTAAGCAGTTCGCCAAATTTAAAGCTATGGATTGCTGGGCACTTCTTCTTAATCAAACCAAGCAAGGATTGGCCAAGCGCTCCTCAGCCCTGCGATGAGATTGATACAACGGAGCTTCGCAAGCACGTCCTCACAGTGCGCAAAATGATAGTAGCAGAATTGAACACAGCTGATTTTTCAAACTGGAAGCGCCTCTACATAGCCACAGCTACTTTCATTCTTTATATCGAACGTCTTCGTGAGAAAAGCGGCAAGCGCGTAATGCCGACCTTTGTAACCATGGAACACGTTGAAGCAGCAAAGGTTATATTGTACAAAGAAGCACAAAGACTCGCCTACTCAGTTGAAATAGATGCACTACTCTCAAAGCAGCCGCTCTGCAAAACAAGCAGACTGATCGGCCTTAACGTGTACCTTGATGACGCACACATCATGCGAGTGCAAGGAAGAAGAAATTCCATGAACGCCAGAGGAGATGCAATATTCCCTTCAGCCGACAGTCATGTTACTTTTCTAATCATTAGAAGCTATCATGAGATGTATCACCATATTGCGCACGAAACAGTAATAAATGATGTAAAAGGAGCTTTCTACATTCCTCATCTACGCGTCTTATACAAATCTGTACGAAAAGCATGTCAAAGGTGCAGGATCATCACAGCTGCTCCGGAGCCCCGCAAATGGCCCCCATACCCAAAGCCAGATTGGGCAGCTTTGAGAAGCCCTTCACATACACCGGAGTCGAATACTTTGGCCCTCTACTGGTAAACGTCGGTAGACGCAAGGAAAAGAGATGGGTAGCACTCTTTACCTGTCTCACACTACGAGCAATTCATCTTGAGATAGCGTACAGTCTAGATACATCATCATGCATTATGTGTCTAAGTAACTTCATGGATTTCGGATATTCGGATAACGGCACGAACTTTAAGGCCACTGAAAAGGCAGTACGAGAGGAGCTGCTCAAAATCGACTTTGACAAAATAACTATAAAGTTCGACAAAATCAAATGGCGATTTAACCCTCCAGGTGCGCCACACATGGGCGGTGCTTGGGAGCGCCTCGTACGCACAACAAAAACGCATTGAAGAACATCTGTCCGAACTACTCCTTCAACGATGAAAGCTTGAGAAGCGCCCTTATGGAAGCCCAGTTTATTATAAATTCACGGCCGCTTACTTTCGTTAGCTTGGATGCGATGGATGATGATGCGCTCACGCCAAATCAATTCTTGTTGGGGTCCGCAAATGGCTACAAGCCGTTCTCAACAACAGACACAGACTTGAGACAACGCTGGTACCAAGTACAACTATTTGGAGATCGCTTTTGGCAACGCTGGGTTAAGGAGTATACACCAGAACTGACCAGGCGTACTAAATGGTTCCAGAAATGCCCACCGATGAAAATCGACAGTATCGTTATCATCGTAGACGACACACTACCCAGAAACCTCTGGTTGAAAGGACGCGTGATCAACACCATCGTAGCTAAAGATGGACAGGTTCGACGAGTAACCATTCGGACTCAGCACGGCATAATGGAACGCCCTGCAACTAAAGTGGCAGTTCTTGATGTCGGCAATGATGATGGTAACTGACCCCGAGGATCAATTACGCAAGAGGGGATGTTGCCGCCAGAATCTTTTTTATACTATCATTTATATTTTCATTTGTTTCGCCAATGTTAACTTGAATCTGCAAATAGCAACTTAACATATGTTAATAACCGAAGACATTTAAGTTAAATTATCGATATTTGTGATGAATGTAAATCATGGATTTTTGAAGAGTTAGTTGGCAATGAACAGCAGCGAGAAAAACACGAACGTTTTTTAAGCGTCGCGCAACAGCGCATCGTATTATTTTAGAAACATATATTCACCAGCCACATTTGAATAAAGAAACATATAATTTCAAAAGCCGTAGCTGGGAATGATATAAGATTCTTTCCAAAGATATGGAAAGATTGAAGTTTCAAGGGATAGATTAAATAGCTTATGCAACGGAGCAGCTAAAGAAGAACAGCATTCCTTAAGTAGACAACTAGGAATGTTGTCTGGCCCAGGAATAAAAGAAGATTTTAAAGAGCTAATAGAAGAGATTATATTGTTATAGGAAATAGAGGGAGCAAACATAGTGTTAGATTGAAAAATAGAATAAGGATAAGATGAGTTGGAAGTGGAGACTGGAGAGTAGGTGGATCGAAAAAAGTTAGCAAATAGTTCAGCGGCTGCAGAGTCGTTGCCTGCAATATCTGTCCCAAGAAAAAAAGAGGAAGGTAAACTGGAGGATTTACGCTTCAAGTTAACAAATTTATAAAATTGTTTAGGGACACGGGAAAACTGTCTTTTGCAACGAGTTAGATATTTCTCGTAGCATAGCGAGTTTAAATTGGCAAAGTCCGCCTTGGCCACTGTATACTTAGACCAGTCGAGACTTGAACCTGACTTCTTATATTTTTTAAAATATTTAGATTTAATATTCTTTAAATAAGAACATCTAGGTGTAAACCAAGGAGGCTTAATAGAACCAGACGATGGAATATAATTTGGAATGCACACATCTAAGAGTGCATTTAGGGTCTCATAGAAATAACTAAGAGCAATATCGAAGTCAGTCGCTTTTTCTAAAAAGCACCAGTCGGTAGCAAGGATAAGTTCATTAAGCAATGAATAATTTCCCTTGCGAAAACAACGACGAGGTGATTGCTGACATAATAAAAGTGGACTAAAAGGTTTAGAGATTGAGATAGAAATTTCTATAGTAGGATGATGTAAGTCTTCAGGGATACTTAATGGGGATGACCTAGAGACGGCAGTATTTGCGAAGTCATTAATAAAAACTAGATCGAGAATTCGATCATTATGATTTCTAATTGAGTTCATTTGAAACATCGAGAGATCGCGCATGTTATCTAAGAAAATATCTTGATTTAAGGGAATAAGGTAATTTGTGCTACTAAAAAGTGACCAAGAAATTTTAGGCAAATTAAAATCAACCAGCACAATAAATAAGTCGTTATCTTTAACTTTATGGTTAATTTCTTCAATACAGGCAAAATGTTGCAAGTAAACTGAAGGACTAGATCTTGGAGGGATATAAGAGCAGGTGATAAAAATTGATCGAGTTGAAAAAGGTTACTTTGACAGCAACAATTTCAATATCAGTAGTCACATTGAAAGAAATGCGTTCTGACTCAAGAGCCGAATTAGTAGCAATAAGAACGCCACCACTTCGAGTCGGTCGATCATATCTATATAAAAGGTAGTTACTTGACATAACTTCAGAATCAGACACTGTAGGAGTTAACCAAGTTTCTGACAATGCAATTATATCAAAATCAAAGGACATACTACTCAAATATAGATTTTTTAGCTTAGTAAGGAGGCCTCTAACATTTTGGTAATGAATACAGGCGAAATCGGGCTGCAGGTCTAGTTTTTTGAAGCCGTACTGGCGGGGTCCTGTACGTTGGAGCTGCCGGCAGTAAGAGAAACAGGCAAGGGTTCACTACGCCTTTTGGGCTTAAACTCATAAACAATCATATGTTGTGGCCAAAATTTTGGATCACAAATGACAGAAAATGAGTCATGAGGGACACTTATTTTAAAAGATGATATTTCGCGAGCAGTGGCAAAATTAAATTTAGTGATTGAGACACTAGCAGAAATTTTGCTTGAAATGTATGCCGCTACAGATTCACAAGTAGTGTCCGAGGATAACCTGGACACAAATACTTGCTTACGAGGAGCAACAACATTTAATATAGGGACCTCAGATGTAGGGGCAGCTACGTTATCAGTAGTATTGTTAGGCGTTGCATTGCGAGGAGGTCTACCCTTTCGACCCGAACCAGTCCGCACCGAAGACGCGATGACTTGGGCTGGTTCAAGTGTCTGTGTGATAGAATCACCTGCAGATGGTGTAGGAGAATTGAATAGGCTTACAATACTCGGACTGACCGATACTGACAACGTTGGGGATACATCTTGATAGTGACGAGATGCCAATGGAGTCACGGGAGGCTGATTAACTGGTATATTAGGGGGAACTGCTAAAAATTGAGGATCAGGTGGAGAGTTAAATTTATATTGGCTAAGCAGATCGAGACTAGAGTCAAAATCACTCGAAAGAAGCTTAGCCATTTTGTTAAGTTTTAAGAATTGGTTTCTCACAGAAGTATACATTCTTGAGAAATCAATTTGCAACTCGATACATATTGGACAAGACCATTTCACTGCACCACATTCCTTTTTAGAAACGGCAATGATCTTATCACATTGTGGACCTGAAAGTCCAGCACACTTGGCATGCACTAAATTATCACACAACCACACAATCAAGAATTAATAAATCTCGGTTGATCAAGACCATCGGCACACTTAATAGTGCAGTTTTTCTTACAGCACGACATATTTCCAACAGGGGTTAAAGATAAATAATTAGGTCGAATAGGCAGAACTGCAGAATTGGCAGAATTGAAATAAAGCGGGAGGCACTCAAATAAAGCTCTAAACCAGAGAGCAAACACAAAAACAATTTGCTGTGAGAGCGCGCTGCTAAACAAAACGAAATGCAGCAGCGAACACACACACAAACAAATGTATTAAAATGTGCGAAGCGCCAAAACTGAGATAAGGAGATGTAAATACAAACAAAAACAATCGCTGTGCTTACAATAACAACAAACTTGTGTGAGCGAGGTGTAAAGCAAAAGCCGAAATACACAAACAAACACGCACAAGAATGTAAAGATTTAAGGGAAAATACAAAACGAAGTTTACCAAAAATAAAATGCTATTTATTTTGACCACAATGGACAAATGATACCACTTACACAGCAAGTCGATAGCTAGTTCACTTTTGCACAATTTTAGATGTTAAAATATTACAACGGTGCGTTATTAATCACAAAAAATGATGAAAGTTTACAAGCCAAATTAAAACACGTCTGTTTCGCTTAAGCAAAGAACTCTCTTAAAATGAGTTTTTATTGGCTTTACTTAATGCTTATTAACCCAACTCTGCTAGGCAGACTTTGGATTTTTTGCTTCTTAACTGAACCAAAGCCAGTTTTTTTGATACCCTCTAAACGAAAAAAAACATTATTTGTTTTTTTTCTTTTTTAATTTTTTCTTGCCGTTTTTTTTAGAGGTGCGCCCACTTGATCATCATTACTTGAGAATGCCAAAGCTGATAGTCAAAAGCTTTACTTTCCTGAAAGCTAATGAATATATCTGTAATTCATCCACACACAGTCTAAGACTTAAATCATAAGTTGTAGAGCTATCAATTTTGAAATTAAAATTTTTTTTTTTAATTTTTAGCTTTTTTACTTTCAGGCCTGACTCCAGCAACTTAAAATTTTTTGTCAGGAATTTGACAATTATTTCTTGTGTTTGTGGATCATAACTAAAACAGTGTGACCAAGCACCTAATTTGCATAAAATATTTACCTAAAACTGGCATAATTTTGACCCTGCACCTAAAACGTACATGGTCACTGTGACAACTCAGTTCGGCTTGTAAACAGCGCCAAATTTGAAAGGTCAACTAAAATTAAAAAGAAAGCAAATAAATTTGGACGATAAAGTGATTGTGTTGGTTGAGCCAATTATTATTAAATTATTTCTCCAGCAACACTTTTCCATGCACTTTTCGCAGATATTTTATCAAAATGATTCCTATTTGCGATTCGTTAAAGACATGGTCGCGCCTCCACTGCTTTAAATAAAGTTATCTTTTGTCGTGCTGAAAATTTTAATTGCGTTTTTCTTTTGTTTTCCGCATAGAAACTTGTGTCTCATTGCTTGACATACGAGTTCATCAGGAATAAATGCGAAGTATATTTTCCTGATACACTCATAAGCTGTTCTCTCAGTCCACACATGCTATCGATATGTCAAATATCGATATGAATCTGTGAATTTCGTTCAAGTTGCTGGATACACACGAAACGAAAACAAAAACTAACAAATTGAAATTCAAAAAAGAAAAACAAGTGGGAAGGGCTATAGTCGAGATCCCGATCATATAATACCCGTTACTTATTTCAATACATTAGCGATTCAATCCTAATGTCATATTTGCGTTGCCAGAACTAGTTGAGCATTTTAAGCATTCTAATAAGGTTTAACAATACAAAAACTATTGCATACTCTAGGGGGCACCTGTTGCTTCAACAACTTAGGTACGCAATAACTGCTGTTCTACTTGTCCGATCTTGTTGCGATTCGGTGGGATAATAGATAATAATAACAGATATCGGTTATTGCCAAAAAATCTTTAGTTCAAGGCTTGCTGGAGTCAGGCCTTTTATACAAAAACTTCTTTTTGTTTCATTTTTTTTTTTTTTTGACGATTTGTGGTCGATAAAGGGGGCGTGGCCGAATGTCGACTCAAACTTGATCTGCTTGCAATATAGAAGAACTATCCCAAGTTTGGTGTGTCTAGCTCTTATAACTCTCTAACTAGGTGTTCACGTAGACGTCAGGACATTAATTGCCACAGGAATATAGGAATATTCAAAACTAGCGATGTAGAAATATCGAAATATCGACAACTCGATTTTATCGAAAGCGATTATCGAGTATTTCAATTTGATGATTTTTTTTACGACCTATCGAGTGGATTATATCGATATCCAAGAAAAATCAACAATTTGCTGGGGATAATTTACCATAGTCAATTTGTAGAATCGAGTTTAGTCGTTAAAGTTTTGATGAAAATATCAAATAACCTACAAGATTGCCAAAGTTTTAAAAAATTATCAAAACAAAACAACAAAAATAAGATTTGTAATAAAAGATCGCGTGTATTTGCGATTACAATTGCGTGTCCAAATTATAAACAAAATCTACAATTTTCCCAAATATCGACAGTTCGATACTTAGTTTTGGTGATTTTCTATTTCGATATAAGACTCGATCTAAAATTTGGATTTACATCACTATTCAAAGCCTTTACAAATGTTATGTTAGGTACATGACAAAGAAAATCTTAGCGAATTAATTAACCTTTTATTCACATATTATCTTTTTCATTGATTATCGTAAGTGCCAAATTAAATCACCACATGCTAAAAACCTTGCACGCAAATTTATCGTATGTGCCATAAAATTACAATATTTACAAAAATAGGCAGAATTTATCATTAAATACTAGCTGGTACTAGCTGTTCATATAAAAATTAGTCTGGAGCACAGCGGAATGAAATTCAAGCGGAAGTGATCTCTGTGGCACTCCTGATATATATAATCATTAAATGACATGCTAGCAATAAGTCATTTTGCCTTGTATGCTATCAACAATTCGTTGGGGATGATTCACCATAGTTAATTTGTAGAATCGAGTTTAGTCGTTCAAGTTTTGATGAAAATATCAAATAGCATACAAAATTGCCAAAGTTTTAAAAAAGTATCAAAACAAAACAATAAAAATAAGATTTGTAATAAAAGATCGCGTGTATTTGCGATTACAATTGCGAGTCCAAATTATAAACAAAATCTACCATTTTCTAAAATAAAACAACATTCTAACATTTTGGGGAAAAAGCAACATTTCTCCCTATATATTTCATATGGGAGCTGGTGGTGGGAGAATAGTACATTTCAAACAAATGTAACTGCATTTCGATAAAGCTTTTAGATTTTTAGTACTTTTTTGGTATTTATTTTAAAAATCGACAAAGTATTATAACTAAATGTCAAACCACAAAAAATTGATTCAAAGAATTGGTGTGCGCAATGGAAAACGGTAAAAAAAGAAAAATTTTGTTTTTCTTTTATTATTTTGATCAATATTTTGGCAACAATTTTCAACTTTTTGTCTATTACACGAACCAAACCCACTTTTTTGGATAGATTTGGGGCTCCAAATGACGAAAAACACTTTTTTTTTTTTTTGTGGTGAGATTTTTTTTTTAGAATTTTTTGAAATTTGCCTTTTTTTTCGTACTTTTTTTCAGAGGTGCGCCGAAACCGATTTTCAAAAACTTTACTTTTCCTGAAAGCCATTGAGTATATCTATAATTCAATCATACAGAGTTTTGGATTTAAACTTATAGTTTAAGAGATATCAATTTTTGAATTAAGAAAATTATGATTTTTTTTAAGCTTTTTTTTTTAGCTTTTTTTACTTTAAAATTCGAGGAAAAGTCGAAAAAAATTTATTACATTTTGTCTTTAATTTTATTTGCATAGCTGCATTAATTTCGCGTCGTTAAAGATAAGTCTTATCAATCTGTGAAGAGACGGCGATATAATATTTTTTTGTGTCTAGGCATGTTTTTGTCGACTTTTTTGACTTCCTTGTAGAGTGGCATAACCTTAAGTATGAAAATTTTTTGTGATTCTTAAGATATCTTCACCAATCTCACACAATATCAAATTGTTGTTATTTTACACATTTTGACCAAATTTGGTTCAAATCGGTCTACTATATCAAATAGCTGTCATAGGAACGATCGTTCGAAAATCAAGGTTTAGTATTAAAAAGTTTTTTGTTTTTTGAGATACTTTAACCAATCTGACAGAATATGCATTTAAGATGGTCATCTTTACTATTAAATTTGTTTATATATATATAGCTATATTAATTACCAATCGACGTTTCCTCGAATTTTAAAGTAAAAAAAGCTAAAAAAAAAAAGCTTTAAAAAAATCATCATTTTCTTAATTCAAAAATTAATGTCTCTTTAACTCCTGGCTTAAATCTAAAACTTTGTATTAATGAATTATAGATATATTCATTGACTTTCAGAAATAGTAAAGCTTTTGAAAATCGGTTTTGTCATTCTCGAGTAATGATGACATAAGTCGGCGCACCTCTGAAAAAAAGTACGAAAAAAAAGCCAGATTTTTAAAAAATTCTAAAAAAAATTTCATCATAGAAAAAAAAAAAAGTTTTTTTTTTCGTTTTTGGCCCCAAATCTATCCAAAAAAGTGGGTTTGGTTCGTGTAATTGTTTGGCTGTTGCCTAGTATAATTCACAAAGCGACGAACTGGTCAGAAGTGGCAATAAACCAACTATTGGAGCTATGGGCCGATAATATAACGATTACGAGGAATCCGCAAAAGGTCTCACATTTGTCAAGAAATGGCCAAAAAGAAATGACGGGCAAGGATGTGAAATCGAAAATTGATAACCTTTCGCGAAAACACAGGTATTTATCAAAAATTTACCTCATATGAGCTTATAATCAAGAAATATGGATATCAGATTGGAAAGAGATAAAATTGGACCAAGTGGTGGCACTCCATCTATTTGGGAGTTGTATAAGCCAATTGATACTATTTTGTCGATCTCCCAAGTAGTACATTTTGAAGAAGAGGTCGCCGAAAACAATGGTATGATTATATAAAACAATATATTAATTTAATATAAATTTTGTATCAGACTTTTCTTCTTTATTTGTGGTTATTTCTGAGGAGCCAAACACCACATCGAATAGCTCAACCAACGGCTCATCCTCTTTACCACCAAACTCTGCAAATTCGTCTGTTGCATCAAAGCGTCAACGCTTGGATTATGAGAGAGTTAATGATGATATAAGAACGGACGCGATAGTCGCATGGCAGACGAGATGGCAAAGATGACGGAAGGGATGCGAAATTTTCACTCGGAGATGCTGGAGATTATGATGGAGAAAAATAATTAAAAATAAAATTTATATAATCATAAAAAATATAAAAATAATTTATATTTAAACAAAAATTAGTTTTATTGATTGTTATTTGACCAGATAATTCATTCTCCCAATAATCTTGAAATTTGCAATCAAGTTCATTAAACATATTATGCAAAATACAACAACATATGATGATTAGTTGGTTGTTTTTACGAGAATTTTCTAGGTCTTGTCCAATACGACGAAATCTCGCCTTTAAATGTTCAAATGCATTTTCAACTACGCGTCTGACCCTCGACAAGTTGTAATTAAAACTTCGTCGCTCTTCTTGTGCGTTTACTGAAAATGGGTAGGGCTTCATCACTGTGCGACTAAATTTGAATGCCGAATCTCCTAGGATCACTACCGGAACGTTTACTCCATTCATATTCTTCGCGTTTTCCTCGAATAGCGCCGACTCCTCAACTACTCGTTTCTAACTAGATTTTTCATACAATTGACTGTCGTGAACACGCCTTGGAGCACCAACATTTATGTAGATTAATTTATAACTATGAAAAGCAATAGAGGGCTTAGGAACAATAGATTTCCTGGTAATACATTAATAATAATACATAATACATTGGTAATAAATTAAGCGAAAAAATTATCCTCCATGGACCGCGAATTCCTAAGAATTTACGTGAAGAAATTAATCGGCGATCGGTCATGGTTCTCTTGTAATTCTCTTGTAAAAGTTGCGTGTTTTGCTATAAAAAACCAAGTTGGCTTTTCAATATTTTCCCATAAAACTGAGGTAGGCTTTTAAATTGTTGACGTAGCAAAAGTATTTTACTATAAAAAAACAAGTTGGCTTTTCAATATTTTCCCATAAAACTGAGGTAGGCTTTTAAATTTTTGACAAAATGGCAGTTATTCATTTAATTTATTAGAAAATGGGCGTGTGTAATAACTGTTTAATATCTTTCGGAAGATTTTGGAAAAGAATGCAGAATCCATGTTCAAATTTCTGCAAGAACACGATGTGATTTTAAAGGAGCGGAAGTGTCCAAAATGCAGTAATCCGGCAAATCTTGTCTTTAACAATGGTGATCTGCCGTTTTGGAGATGCCGGCGCTCCGTCAAAGGGCCTGCATCAAATAAAAAAAAGAGGATGAGCATGCAGTTCGACTTTAAGGCAAGTATTTGAGTTATTTTTTGATATTAATTACGTTGCTTTTTTAGAAAAGTGCATTCAAAGGCACATTCTTTGGGAAGGCACGTGTCTCTTTTAAGGATGTATGCAAATTTATTGTGTGGGAGTTGAAAGGATCTACATATAGCTTCTTGGAGGAGGAGTTCGGATGGTCGTCCATGACAGCGGGTGATTAGAGCTTCATCCGCGAAGTGTATATCGACTGGTCTGTAAAAAATGTGAAGCGCGTCATCGTTGGCATTGGTAAGACCGTGGAAATAGACGAAACAAAGATTGGTCGGCGCAAATACAATTGCGGACGAATGATTGATGGACAATGGGTATTCGGCGGAATTGAGCGGGAGTCGGGTGATTTTTTTTTAATTCCAGTGGCGGACCGCTCGAAAGAAACCCTTAGTCCTCTCATCGTGGAAAACGTCGCCAGTGGAACGACCATTGTCTCTGATTGCTGGAAGGCATATGATTGTCTTAAGAACAGCGAATTTACACATTTGACGGTCAACCACACCCATAACTTCGTTGATCCAGAGACAAATGCAAACACGCAGAGGATTGAGCGCTTGTGGCGGGACTTAAAGGAAAATATTCCACATTATGGCCGCAAAACGGATCATTATCCGGGATATTTAGCGCGCTTCATGTTTTTGAAAATGCATTCAATATTTACAGCCATTGGTGACCTTTATAACCCGAAACATGATGATGTTGACACTGAAAACAACACCGATTTTGATTTGACATGTGGAGTAGGCCTTCTGGGGATACCACAAAAAAAAAAAGCGCCTGGAACATTACCTCGGAAGGTGGTGTGGAAAATTGTTCAATACTCTTTTGAAGCATTTATAATTGCACTAATAAAACAAATATAGAAATAATAATAAAATTAGTTGAATATTATTAAATGTCTTGCAGAAGTTTAGGAATTTGGGGCTAGAATTATGATGTATTTAAAAATCGCATGAACCACGATGGCTATTTTTTTTTTTTTTTGTCAAAATTTGAATAGCCTACCTTAGTTTTATTGGAAAATATTGAAAAGCCTACTTGTTTTTTTTATAGCAAAACACGCTACTTTGAAATTAAATTACAAGAGAACCATGGCCGACCACCAAATAATTTTTTCACGTAAATTCTTAAGAAATCGCGGTCCATGGAGGATAATTTTTTGAGAATCCACTTTATTTTTGCTGGTGGCTTCACCACGATGTGGCAGCCATCTAGAAGAAAGTAGGACCACATATATTATTGAATTATTTTATGAAATTAATTGGCTTTTCCATAGCTCCAAAGCACTGTATGAATCCCAACTTTTTAAAGCCCGCTACAGGGTCGGCAACTTTGTCTTGAGTCATGTAGTTTGACGGCAAAAACTCATTGGACAACTCGCATACAACCCCACGGCAGACTTCGATTAATATTGATCCGACCATTGTCTTCGAAATTCCGAACATTCTGTATCCTTATCCATCTCCCAAAAGTTTCCGAATTGTTTCTTAGCATATATGATTGATACTTTATTAAAAAAATTAAAGCAGACGTAATATCAATGATTTAAATTGGTCCAACACCTCCGCGATGGTTTCCTTCGTTTAATTCTTAGAGAAGAAACGGATGCGACCAATTTAGCTACTCTTCCCATTGAATTATATATATTATGTTCTGCTCCTAAGAGCGAAACTTGCTCAAAAGTGTTCATTCTCGCTCGAATATTTCTTTATGTCAGATGTCACACAATTTGTAAACAAAGCACATATGCTTTGTAAATGCAAAATGCGAATGTAATACAGTGAGGACAGGAAGTTACATACTTATCGATATCACCGATTACACTAGGCAACAGCCCAATTCTGAATTGGACCAAACCGACTTTTTTGGATAGATTTGGGGCCCCAAACACCGAAAAAAAAATTTTTTTTTTTCCTATGGCAGAATTTTTTTTTTAGAATTTTTTTAAATTTGGCTGTTTTTTTAATGCTTTTTTTTAGAGGTACGCCCACTTTTGTCATCATTAAACCCGAATGCCTAAACCGATATTCCAAGGCTTTACTTTTCCTGAAAGCTAATGAATATACCTATAATTCATCTTTACACAGTCTAAGATTAAAGTTAGTAGTTTAAGAGCTATTAATTTTTGAATTAAGAAAATGTTGTTTTTTTTAATCTTTTTTTTTTTAGCTTTTTTTTGTCCTTAAATTCAAGGAAAACTCGAAAAAAAATCTGAACGGGGGTTCCGATTTTTTTTTGCAAAGCTGCATTATTTGAGCGTCGTTTAAGATATGTCTTATGGAAACCTGTGGAGAGACGGCGATATAATATTTTTTTGTGTCTAGGCATGTTTTTGTCGACTTTTTTGACTTCCTTGTAGAGTGGCATAACCTTTTGTATGACAATTTTTTGTGTTTTTTGAGATATCCTAACCAAACTCACAGGAAATTAATTTGATGTTGTTTTACGCATTATGACTAAATTTGGTTGAAATCGGTCTACTATATCATATAGCTGCTATAGGAACAATCGGCGGAAACTAAAGTGTTAAAATTAAAAACATTTTTGTTATTTGAGATATTTTAACTAAACTGACTGAATATGCATTTAAGATGGTCATCTGAACTATTAAATTTGTTTCTTTATATAAAGCTATATTAATTACCCATCGTTTGGTATGTTTACCGTAAAAATCTATGGAAGAACGACTAAGTTATTAGCATATAAACAATAAAAGAATTTTGACGCAAAGTTTAATTTTCGACTGAACGGTCCCATGGCAGCTATATGTTATAGTGGTCTGATTTCAACCAAATTTGGAAAGGTTGTACAAGACTATACAAGATTCTAAATTTGTAAGTTTGGTACAGATAACTTAAAAAATAAAAAAGTTTTTCATACTAAAGGTAGTTTATCGACCGTTCGTATCGATCGTTCCTATGGCAGCTATATGATATAGTGGACCGATTTTAACCAACTTCGGTTAGAATGTCTAAGACCATCATAAATGCATATTCTACCAACTTAGTTAAAATATCTCAAAAAAAACAAAAAAGTTTTTCATACTAAAGCTTGATCTTACACCGATCGGTCCCATGACAGCTATATGATATAGTGGAACGATTTGAACCAATTTTGGTAACAATATATAAGATAACAAAGAATACACATTTTGTGATTTTGGTTGAAATTTGTAAAAAAATAAGAAAGTTTTTCATACTAAAGGTGGATTTTCAACCGATCGTTCCTATGGCAGCTATATTGAATAGTGAACCGATTTGAACCAAATTTGGTAGGGATATAAAACCCATTATAAGATACACAACCTGTGAGACTGGTTGATATATCCCAAAAAACAACAGAGCTTTTCATACTAGCACTTGATTTTCAACCGATCGTTCCTATGGCAGCTATATGATATAGTCGACCGATTTCAACCAACTTTAGTCATTTTGCGTAAAACAACATCAAATTGATTTCCTGTAAGTTTGGTTAGGATATCTCAAAATACACAAAAAATTTTCATACAAAAGGTTATGCCACTCTACAAGGAAGTCAAAAAAGTCGACAAAAACATGCCTAGACACAAAAAAATATTATATCGCCGTCTCTCCACAGGTTTTCATAAGACATATGTATCTTAAACGACGCTCAAATAATGCAGTTTTGCAAAAAAAAATCGGAACCCCCGTTCAGATTTTTTTTCGAGTTTTCCTTGAATTTAAGGACAAAAAAAAGCTAAAAAAAAAGATTAAAAAAAACAACATTTTCTTAATTCAAAAATTAATAGCTCTTAAACTACTAACATTAATCTTAGACTGTGTAAAGATGAATTATAGGTATATTCATTAGCTTTCAGGAAAAGTAAAGCCTTGGAATATCGGTTTTGGCATCCGGGCTTAATGATGACAAAAGTGGGCGTACCTCTAAAAAAAAGCATTAAAAAAACAGCCAAATTTAAAAAAATTCTAAAAAAAAAATTCTGCCATAGAAAAAAAAAAAAAATGTTTTTCGGTGTTTGGGGCCCCAAATCTATCCAAAAAAGTTGGTTTGGTCCAATTCAGAAGAAAAAAGTTGCAATTTGTTGCCTAGTGTTATTTCTGTAAATTTACATTAGTGAGAAAAGGGCATAAATCTTTAAAAGTTATTTGCTATAATATTGATTCTGTAGATCATTGCTAGTGACACATATTAAGCAATAAAACTCCAATTTTCACTATTGAGTGTATCTCTTAGCTCCTCTTCTGATAAAACAGACTTTCCCCATACTCTAACTCGTAGTTTTGCATAAAGTACATATATCATCAGCTACGTGTGGACGATATCCAAGATGCAGACTCTCTGTTCTGATTTTGAAAATGTCAGAGATATTGCTGGTACCGACACGATCGTTGAAATAGTTGTTGTCGACTAGTTTATAGTTGAGAGTCTTACAAATTTCCCGTGTACTGCTTTGTTGCGTCCGTTTCATATATTCGTCGCGTGTTTTACTATTTATATATGCACAGTCTGGGCATCTATCCATGTTCCTTGCTCTTTCAGGTCAAGGTCTGTTGCCAGTGCTCAAAACATTGTGACCTCTTTAGCAGGATCTCGGAAGTCACTGCACGGGGCGCCCTATTTTCCGGAAGTTTGAGGCATCTGTTGATATACTTGAAATTCAAACCAAGCGTGAACTTTATCATACTAAATATAACCCCAAACTTGCTCGCCATAGCTCATAATGGCTCTTGCTGTAGCTTCAAACATTTTATATTTAGTACTGGCCTTTACGCGACTTTTACGATTTTCGAAACTCGAAGGTTCTACCGGAAATGGTTGGTAAGGGACAAATTGTTTGTGAGCAGGGTTCATAGATATTTAAATTCTCTAACTGTTTCGAGAGACTCTTCGTCTATGTATAAATTTCCCTGCTATATCTAACACATTGAACTTTCGACTTGTCTGCATTTATTGTTATCTTCCAGATGCTACAATAGTTTTTCGTTGCATTAATCATGCTTTGAAGCATGCTTGGCGAGCTTTTTGGACATAGGCCTTCACTATAGATACGGTTAAATGCATCCAGTAGTTTTTCCCTAAATAGTGGTGTTGCATTCATAATTAACTCCGCAGGTACTCTATCCTCGCCGGGCGCTTTTCCCGTTTTGCTACGTCTTGGTACGTTTAGTAGCTCTATCATAGTGAGTCTCTGTCCAGCTCCTCCACAGATATTTATGGTGGCGCAAAACTTTGCAGGATATTGGGATGTATTGGGATCAAATATCATGCTACTGAAGTATGTGACCACCTCATCCGAAGAAACTTGTATGCGTTTTCTGCTATTGACTCCATTTAATCCTCGAACTGTCGACCATAATGACTTGCTATCCGTAATTGAAGAAATTGTTATCTCATGCAGCACGTTGTCTGTGATACAACGCCCTATTAACTGGAGTATCGTTTTGTCTAAGAAATCCAACGTAGTTTAGGTAGCAGTTCAGGAATTGTCGTCTGTGTTGATGCTTGCACACTCACACTCACAGTTAGCGGAAAATGATCAGAGAATACCACTGGATTGACCTCCATGTCAACCACGGCATGACGCCACTCTCCCTCAATTAAACAATAGTCAATTATCGAGCCTGATTGACCACGTAGAAAAGTCAGATCAACTGCAGAGTCGCCGAGTGACCTTCCATTCAGCACAGAAAGATTGAGATTAAGGCCTCAGCAGCACTGTGTCCATCACACATTAGGAAATTCGCGGCGTTAAAATAAATCCATTTCCCTTCCACTTGCATTTTATCGTTTCTAACTACGACTGTTTTCGTAACATTAAAACCTATCAGATCTTTTTTTATCTGTAGATCGGAAAAAAAGCTCTATGCCGATCTGCTCTATCCTTGCTTAGATCTTTTTCAATAAAGATCGACGAGCCAGCTAAATTTTTGGAGCTCCTAAATAATTTTTGCACGTCTAGCATGCTACTAAACTGCACCCGTATCACCATTTTTTCATTTCTTTCATACAATTTGTGGATCCTTTCAGTGACCATAACGTCGCTTATTTTTAGCAAGTTTGAACAGACGTAATTAAATTCTTCTTGCGGAGATTTGTTCGCCTTTAGAGCTCGCACAATAATAGTGTTTTGTTTTGCATGGTCTTCTACACGAGCAATAAAGATTTTTTTTTAAATTCTAATCAAAAATACGCGTTGGTTGATACCTTGATTACCCAAATCCGATATAAATTTGAAATTTTTAGTGGACTTCTCAATATGAAATGTGTGTTTGTTTGTTTCAAAGCGCTAAAAAAGCTTAGATGTAATGATAAGGATTTATTTCTTTTTTAAAATCTAGAAATGTTTGTTTTACGACTTTTTGAATTTCCCGCTAGTTTAGTGGGAAACGCTATTTCCCGCTAAAATTGAAGCCTCCGAAGTTTTCAAGCCGTAAAAGCTACAGATATGTACTATATATCGTTGGTAATGTTTTTTAAAGGCTTTTCGGCATACCTTTTTTTTCTAAAATACACAGGTAACAATTTACAGATGAAAAAAGGTTTTTTAACTAACATTTTGGCGAATTATGACAAAACGGCTTTAACGATTTTTATTTATTTTCAATATGTTGTAAAGTAAAGTTTCTCTTTTTTTCGTATATGATACAAAAATTTTGTCTGAGGGTTTTGGAAGATATTACCTGTTAACTGAATATGGACATTTTTGTATGGGTCAAAAATCACGTTTTAGTACGGAAAACTTGTTAATTTTATGAAATATCTCAACCAAACTTATTAAATATGCATTTAACTTACTTTTTTACCAAATTTGGTTGAAATCGGTCCACTATATCAAAAAGCTGTCATAAGATCGATCGGGTGAAAATTAGGTCTTAGTATAAAAAACCTATGTGTTTTACGAGATAATTTCACCAAATTCATAGAATATGCATTTAAATTAGATTTATACATACTGATCAAAGTTGGTTCAAATCAGACTACTATATCATATTGCTGGCGATTATCGAGTACTTCAACTCTATGATTTTTATTGACGATCTATCGATTTGATTAAATCGATTTCCATGAAAAATCGACAACTCACTGGGGCATGTTCATCGTAGTTAATTTTCAAAATTAAGTTTTGTTGTTCAATTTTTGATAAGAATCCGTAATATATAAGCTAAAAAATTGTCAAAGTTTGGATTAGGCATGAAAACGATGCAAGAAAACTAAGATTTCTAACAAAAGTACTGCGTTTTCAAATGAAAAAAATTTTTTTTTGCAAAAACTCGATTTTTGCAACTCGATCTTCTATATTTCGATATATCGACAACTCGATACATAATTTTGACGATTTTCTATATCGATATAAAACTCGATCTAAAATTTGGACTCACATCACATTTTTTTTGTTTCATGATATCGTAACCAAACTAATAGAATAATCATTTAAATTATGCTTAAAGATCCTGACCAAAGTTGGTTCAAATCGGACCCCTATATCATATAGCTGACATAGGACCGATCGGACGAAAATCAAGTCTTAGTAAGAAAAACTTTTTTATACATAGTAGGTACGGGGTCTCCGACAGTAAAGCAACGAGGCGGAGCCACCTATTTTTGTTTATAATTAAGGAAAAAAATGTATTTAAAATATATACAAATAAAATTAGTTATATATTTTACTATCTGCTTGCATTAATAAATGTCAAAAGCAAAAGCAATTGCAAAAATTTGCAAAAGTAATTTTTATGTACAAAAAAGCTCACACTTTTTGCGCTACCTTTGTCGATAATCCAAATGTTATTTGTTATTGCCTTATCGTCTCGTGTACACTGAAAAACCCTGCGCCATTAAAAATTTACAAAAATGGGTATTTTGTGTTTGACAGAATGTATGTAACGTCGATCTCAGAGACTATAAGAGATAGAGACTTCAAACTTGGTAAGTAGGTTCCTGGATACCGTACGCCGATCAAGTATGTTTTTATATTTTTGGATCGGAATGAAAAAGTTTTTTGATTTTTGAGATATATCTTAACCAAACTGACAGAATATGCATTTAACTTAGATTTGTTCATCCTGCTTGAGTTTGTTTTTTTGGGATATCGTAACCATACTGGCAGAATAAGCATTTGGGCTTGTATTATACATCTTGACCAGATTTTGTATCAATCGGTTAAATATATTATTTAGCTGCCATAGGAACAATCGATCAAAAATCAACTTTTAGTGCAGAGAAAAAAAAAAAATTATGTGGGTGCACATAAGGCAGCTTTGAGCACGCGTGCTTTAAAATATCTAAAATTACATAAAAAAATGTAATGAAAAAAAGCATTTAGAATAAAATACACGTATTTGCTTAGTTCTTCCACGTACAAAAGTTTAACGCTATATAAAAATTATTATCCGTCGAATTTTTGACACCGGCTAGATTATTAGCAACTGTAGCAGTACGCTACGGTCTTCTCTTGTAGAACTATCTGTCTAAAATTATGTTTTAGTATGAAAACTTTTTTGTTTTTTGAGACGTCTTAACTAAACTGATAGAATATGCATTTAAGTTGGTCTTATGCATCCTTACCGAAGTTGGTTCAAATCGGTCCACTATATCATATATATAGGACTGATCGGTAGAAAGTCAAGTTTCAGTATGAAAAACTTTGTTGTTTTTGAAGATATCTCAATCAAACTTATATATTAGGTATCTTCAATTGCCTATTACATTATATTCAAATTTTGGTAGAAGTCGGACCACTATATCATATAGCTTTTTATAGTTATGTTTTTTTTTATATATCTGTACCAAACTTACAAATTTTAAACCTTCTATTGCCTTATACAACCTGTCGAAATTTGGTTGGAATATGGGCTATAACATATGGGCTAATCCTGCGTTACGGACGTTACATTCGTACGCAAACTTGCACGTTTAAATTGACACAGCTGGCGTGCACATTGACATATTTTCATGAAATTTTTTGCAAAATGCAGCTCATGGGGAGTACTTTTAAACTTATTAAAATAACCTTAACGGTTTTTGAAAAAAAGTTGTGCTTGCTTAAAGTTGCGTTACGCTCGTTACAAAAAATGTAAGTCGACTTGAGGTTTGTGTGCATTTGTTCATTTTTGTTTTTTTTTGTTAGCGATTTTTGCGTAATAAACCAAAAAGTCCAAATACAAAAAATTATGTAAACTGAACAACCATATCAATCCAGCTGAGACAATACAAGTAAGTAGTCCCGCTAAATAAAAATCGAAATTGTGTCTGTTACGGACGTTACGTTACAGACGTTACACTTTTTCCATCAAGCCAAATCCCAGCAAACATTTTATTAAATTTCTGATCGTATTTGAGTCTTTTTCGACTCCTCAAACTGATTAAAATAATCGAAAGTGCGCTCGTTTTCTGATCGAAAATGACACTTTCGTCGGGAGAAAATGGTACCCTAGCCGCGACTCTTATAAATGAGTCGTTTGCGACTCTTCTGAAGGAGTCCTTTTCGAGTTGTATTACAAATCAGTTTCGACTCATATTCGAGTCGTTTTTTAAATCATTTGCTCACAATTAAAATATAAATATTTACTAAGGAAATAATATATATTTATTTATATTTATAGAATTTAATTTAATAAATTAATATGCACAAAAGTATTTTAATTAATTCAAAGTTGACTTATAAGAATAAACAAAAAAACTTATATTTTTCATTCAAAATTTTTCGCTTGCCAGACCTTCACTTCACTTTTCAACTATAATAATGAAGAAAAATTCAGAGTTTGACTTAAACTCAGATAAGAGAGCACCGTTAGTAAAAGAAGAGAGACATAACATAGCAAGACCAAAAACAATCATTATTTCATCACCCGCGCGATCTGTATTCGATTGATTTGCGTTTTGTTAGTCTTATTTCAATGAATTGCATTTTAGGCATACGAACGAGTCATTTTCGAGTCATCTTTTGATCACCAATCTCTTTTTAATCAGAAAAGCGACTCGAAAATGACTCAGTCAGTCGATTTTCATAAATGAAATCGTCCAAATGCTGGCTGGGATTGTGTAAAAGAAAAATATTTATGTATTCAAAAGTCTATATAAATATGTTATTTATTTAATAAACAATATTTCATTATTATTATATTAGTTTATATATTATTATTGAAGTTTTTAACATTTTATCTTATGCTTTATTAAACCAGCTGTCCGAGCTACTTTTATTGAATTATCATTGGCATAGCCAGAAAAATAATGATTCGAATGAATAGCTGAATATTTACTATATTTATCCACTTTTTTTAAATTTTGTCAGATGAAGTCTCAACATAATTTTTAGTATTGTAAATTAAATTAACGCCTGCATAGAAAAGGCTAGAAACAAAAAGCTGAGACCGATAAAAAATAACTTAAATTAATAAAATTTTTCACATTTTCGAAACCTAGAGTAATTTTAAGCCCAGATTCTGATATTGCAGGTGAATATTCATTTTAAACACCAACAATTTTTTTTGATATTTCATGTCGTTACGGACGTTACACATTTTGCCATTTATATTTAAAAAAAAAAAATGTGTAATTAAAGAATTTTTTTCACCAGATTAAAGTGCATAAAAATTCTGTATATAAAGCTAGATTTGAAAGCAAAATTATTAAAATGCATTCTGTAAAATTGAAAATAACCTATTTTCCGTTACGGACGTTACACCCAATGGAAACATTTTTAGTTCAAATTTTATATATGTATTAGATAATTTACTAAAATGGTTTTTTTATTAAATAGAAGGGAATGAAACAAATTTTAAGATCTGCTAAGCTCAAAAAACTGAAACGACTATTTTGCCCCTTTTTTTCACCATTGAAAATACCCTTTGTTTACAAAATTAATTGAGAGCAAAAAGTAAGTGTAGGTTTGATTCTGCCAAAGAAAATCAAACCACCATAAAACCATATTGCTTATATATTTTGAAGCTTGAAGATGTATCCTATTATTCCCCTAACAAATATTTGCATTTTGGGCAAATTTAAATTTCTGCTCTTGGTTTATAAGTGTTCGGATAAGCCCATATAGCTTTCATGGGACCGATCAGTCGAAAATCTGCCTTTGCGTAAAACTTGTTTCATTGTTTATATGATAATTACTTAGTCTTGTCTCCATAGAAAAAATGTAAAACAATTTTTTTCCGACTTTTCCTCGAATTTTAAACAAAAACAAGGGGGCTCCGCCCATTGCTCGCTTCGCTCGCGGTGAGGCTACAGTCGAGAACGCTAGACAGTAGGATACCCTGAGCATAGGTACTCTTTTATAGAATTTGATTTTCGACCAATTGTTCCTATGGTAGCTATATGATATATGACACCGATTTAAACAAAATCTGGTCAGAGTGTACAAAACCAACATAAATGCATATTCTATTAGTTTGGTTACGATATCTCAAAAAACAAAAACCTTTTTCATACTAAAACTTGATTTTCGGCAGAGCGTCTCTATGACAGCTATATCATATAGTGGGCCGACTTTGACCAAATTTGTTCAGGATGTATAATACCACCCCAAATGTTTATCGTGTAAGATTGGTTGAGATATCTCGAAAATCGAAGAATCTTTTCATAATAAAACTTCATTTTCGATGTATCATTCCTATGGCAGCTATATGATATAGTTGTCCGATCCAAAAATAAGAACAAACTGGATCTGCGTACGGTATACAGGAACCTACATAGCAAGTTTGAAGTCCGTCTGTTTGAACGCGTCGATCTCAGAAACCATAAGCGCTAGATTATGGTTTCTGAGATCGACGCGTTCATACAGACGGACATGGCTCAATCGACTCGCCTGTTGATCCTGATCAAGAATATATATACTTTTGGGGGTCTGCCACGCCCCCATCTGCCTTTTACATTCTGCCAAATGCATTATACCCTTTTTTGCCCATTTTCAATGGGCTCAGGGTATAAAAATCTAAAACAGAAGCTAAACAAATAATTATATTTTCTTCATTCGAAACCTGGTGTCTCTTAAACTTCTACTTTAAATATTAGACTTTGTGTGAATGAATTAGGGATATATTCATTAGCATTCAGAAAAAGTAAAACATTTGATCGGTTAAGGCATTTTCAAGTAATGATGACAAATGTGGGAGGACCTTAAAAAAAAAAAAGCCCGATTCTTTTTTTAATAATAATCTGATTATAGAAAAAAAGTGGGAAAGGCTATAGTCGAGATCCCGACCATAGGATACCCGTTACTTATATCAATATATATAATTAGTACTTTGAAGAAATTACTATCCAATAAAAACTACTGCATACTTTTAGTTGATTGTATTGAAATAATAACTTTATTAATTACTTTTGTTCGCTGTTACTCCCGTTGTACTTGTCCGATCTTACTGTGGTAAAGTGCGGTAATAGATAATGTAGGTATTCCTAAGAGCGATTCTGATTTGGTTTCGTTACGAATTTGATTGCGCCATTCAGCTATTCACAGCTGCTCCATGCAAAATGTGTTGGGTTGCCAGGCAAATTTAAAAAATTATACGGAAAGTGTGGGAACCCACACACCTGATTTCATAAAATCAGATTTGAGGCTGATTTCGTTTTGATTTTATTTCGATAACATGTGAGACCGTGCATTTCAATAACATTATTTGGCCACACTTGGTGTTTGTTTACATTTTGTGGTGATTTTAATTTGGATAAGGTCAAAAGCTTCTTGCATTTGAAGAATGGAATAATTACTAAAAATGTCCCAGCTGGATGACAGCTAAAAAAGAGCTGTTAGAATTGAAGCTAATGCACTAAAATAGTTTGAAAAGACGCAAGTAATAAAGAAGCTGTTTATGCCAAAATTTTAATATAAACTTTACCTGCTCCAACACCTTTGGAGTCGGTGAGTATGTGTATGGTATCTGTATCTCTATTAGTCTCTGAGATCTAGGCGCTGACACAGACGGACATGGCTATATCGACTTAGATGTTGATGCTGGTCAATAATATATATACTTTATAGGGTCGAAGTTGCCTCCTTCATCCTGTTACATACATTCCAATGAACACAATATGCCCATTTACTTATTTTTTAGGTAACGGGTATAAAAAAATGTTTTTCTTCACATAGGGTCCCATATCTATTAAGAAAAGTGGGTTTGGTTCAAGTAATTTTTTGGCTGTTGCCTAGAATAACATAGAAAAAGATACGACTGGAATGGACTCCTTCCGATTAAATTATAGTTTGCCTTTTTCGATTCCCTTAGTGTAAAGTACACCAGCACATTGGCTTTTTATTGGTATCTCTTCTTGGGTAGCATTGTTAACTGAACGGCTCAATCATAAGACTTTAATGTAATTGAGCATCAATGGGTAGATGTTATGACAGAAATCAGATGATAGCTAGGAAATGGCGAAGAGTTGTTGAAAGGGGAGCGAATACCTAAGAGAAAATTTGAATCTCCAAATACCGCGTTCTTATAGCTTTTACAGAGCGCAGATGTGTCAAAATAAACAGAAATAAAATGATCAAAGTTTGTGCTTATAAATTGCTATCAATTGCTGTTAGCATCGACGATCCGATGTTTTCTCCCGTTGATTTGAGTATAAAAGATAACGATACCCTATGATTCCATTCACGGAATGACCTCTAGTTTTCAACCCGAAAAAAAAATAAACTTACGCCTGTTGCGATTCATCCAGAAAGTTTAAGTTCTTGCTATTATCCCGTGCTGTATTCAAAAGTGAGCAGGATAGTAGAAAGGTGTCAAACAGTTGCTGGTCTCTGTAGGATGTGGCTATCTTTCGGTTTTTTGAAAAAGATAAATGGGCATCTAATTCCACAATCGAATTCATTTCAGATACTAGTTGTGAAAGAATTTGTACGCCAATTGTACAATGTTCAACCGAACCCTAAACGGATATAAATAACAAACATTAAAAAAAAAATTAATCATAAAACTTGTGGTAATAGAAATATCGAAAAACATACCTGCAAAAATTTTTTGACATCCTCAAGCAAGTTTTGAAAGATAAGTTCACCCTTGTATGAATCGAACCAACCGAATTTTGTGATTTTCGCTAGAAGCGTAACAAGAGCTTGAACTACAAAGTGCTGCAAATTGGGCCTGGTTGCTAAGTAGTTGAGGGCATAGCTGCGTATATCGATGCGTTGCCCCAGGGTTATACCCTGTATTAGTTTTGTTAGGGTAGACGCTGCGAGAATCTGTGCGTAGCTGGAATCAGCTCGGTCCAATAGTAACTGACACTTTGGTAAGGCATCCTCGCTATTGACAAACGACACAAGACTCTTTTCAGCATTAGCACGTATTCCAGCATCTGTAGCTTCATATAGTTGCTTGCACAATACTTCTAATTGTTGGATATCCTATATAATAGTTATCATAAAAGTGTTATTGATATTTGCACATAAATTAAAATAAAAAATAATAATAACAAATAAGATACTCTGAGTGCACACATTTAGACACTGTGCAGCACGCCGAGCGGTGCTACTGGTTAATTGTTACTAGTAAATGTCTATTTTTTCGGTCTTATCTCAATATCAAAAACAAGAGAGAAAGGCTATAGTCGAGATCCCGACCATAGGATACCCGTTACTTATTTCAATATATATGTAAATACTTTAAAGAAATTACTTGTATTGCTTTGTAAACATTAAATCGCCATAACTGTCATTCTACTTGTCCGATCGTAATGCGATTCAGTAAGATAATAGATAACAGTCCAAAAACTCCTGGGTGGGACATAGCGCAGGTTGTAGATAAAGTTAAATGAAACATTGTGGCATACTAGATTTTTTTGTTGCACATCGGAATTTTAAATTACGGTAAAAATAACCGTTTTTTCGAGGCTGATAGAGTTAATCAATCATATTCCTTAAACTATGCATCCTACATTACTGTAATAAAGAGAAATGTAACACCTTTCCAACGGTGTATTTAACTAAAAGCTCAGATAAAAATTGAGTGAGCTACGTGTCAAAATATATGGATATTTTCAGTTCCTTGCAACTTCACCGTACTTTCAACGAAAATTACTAAGTTAAATTGGTAAAAGGCTATCATTATTTGGTATGCAGTTTAAAAATACATTTAATTTTGCGTCTTATGCATTTTACTTTTTAAAAATTGAGTAATAATTCAGTGAGCTATTCGAGTTTCTAGGAAAAAAGCCATTTGTCCATATTTAAGTTTTATGATGTGTTATAACTTTCGCGTTAATTCAATTTCTCAGTATTGTTTGAATTTGTTGCTAACAATAAAATAAACATTATATAAATAAAACGCCGATTGGAATTGGCATGCAAGGTGGAAACACGAAGTATCCATGTTATCTTTGTGAATGGGAGAGTCGAGCACCAAAACGCTATGAACGCGAAGAATGGTCATCAAGTGCGTTACCTCAAATTGGTACCAAAAATGTCCTAAACATCCTTTTAGTAAATTCTGAAAATATAATTTTGGCACCACTACATTTGAAACTAGGCTATATGAAACAATTCGTTAAAAAGTTAAATATAAACAGCGAAGCTCTTCATCATCTGAAAGCGACTTTTCCACGACTAAGTGAAGCAAAAATAAAAGCAGGTATGTTTTTCTTTTCAAAGTGTTGACAGTGTTTGATCGTCTGAAATTCTTTTGCGCTTCGTTTAGGTATTTTTATCGGACCACAGATACAAAAGCTTATGAAAAGTGAAATTTTTAAGGCCAAATTGAACCCTATATTGCACTTTGTGATAATTTTGTTGGCAAACAGAAGCGCCGATTATGTAACTGTTTTAAAGGATTTTTTAATGGCGTACAATAACATGGGCTGCAACATGTCGATAAAAATCCATTTTTTTCATTCCCACCCAAGTTTTATCCTAGAAAATTCGGGCCAGTTCAGCGATGAACAAGTAGAACATTTTCACCAAAAGATCGCTGCTATTGAACAGCGTTTGATGGAAAAAAATAAGATATTCAGTTGAAAAAAACACAAATTAAACATTTTTGACTTTTTTCTATAAAGGAAAAATTTATATATTTAAGTAGCTCGATATGTTTTATTGTATTAAACAGTAATTAGATACATTTTATAATAATCAGATATGGACCACTTAAGTTTCTTCTTTCCAAAACCAAAGAATTAAAATCAGTGAGCATTTGACGAAGCTATGCGGGTGTAAGTGAGCGCAAATATGAAAAAACGGTTTTTTTTACCGTAATTTAAAATTTCGATATGATCCAAAAATTTCTAGTATGCAAAAAAAATTTTATTTTTCCATACCAACAACATACGCTATATCCCATTCCAGAAGTTTTGCTTTGATTTTTTTTGTAACAGTGTAATACCATTAAATAACGTTTATGACCAAAAAAAAAAAAAAAAATGCATTATCCTGTGATTTGTGGGTCCGGAGGGGGGCGTGGCTAAGACAAACTTGATCTGCGTGGGGTATATAGAAATTTGTGTCTCTGAGATCCTTGTGTTTATACAGACGAACAGCCAAATTTAAAACAAACTAGACCTGCTCCAACGCCTTTGGAGTCGGTGAGTATGTCTGTGGTATCACTGCGGACAATCATCACGAAGGGTGCGAAAAGCGACTAGCAATATATACAGGTAATATGGAAAATATGCTATAATTGTCCGATTAGATCGATTTATATACGGATCGAAAGGTCCTTATCCTAAGGTCTTGTCATACTAAAAGTTTTTCTAACTCACCTGGGTAATGAGATAAGGGGGTGTAAGTGGGAGGGAAAAAATGTAAATGATTGCAGCTAATGGGGCCGTCGGGGACTTTTGGTAAATTTTTTTATTTTTAAAAAATTCCCATCAAAAATACGCGTCGATTAATACCTTGATCACCAAATTCCGAAAACTGGCTCAAAAGAGAATCAAATTAAAAATTTTTAGTGGACTTCTCAAAATGAGATGAAAAGTTAGTTTGTCTGTTTGTTTGTATCGCAGTGCTAAAAATGCTTAGATGTAATGATGGGGATTTATTCCTTTTTGAAAATCCAGATATGTTTGTTCTACGACGTTTTGAACTTCCCGCTAGTTTAGTGTAAGGTTTCGCCTTTTTGTGGTACATGAAACATACATTTTGGCTAAGGTGTTTGGAAGATATTACCTAATAACTGAATATAACTGAATATAGGCATCTTTGTATCGGTCGAAAATCCCGTTTTAATACGAAAAACTTTTTGGTTTTATGAGATATCTCAACCAAACTGATTTACTTAGTTGTATATATCCTGACCAAATTTGGTTGAAACCGGACCACTATATCACATAGCTGTCATAGGACCGATCGGGCGAAAATAAGGTCTTAGTAAGTTAATTTTTTTTGTATGATATCGTAACCAAACTAATAGAATAGGTCGGAGCACCCTAGTTTTCTTTATAATTAAAAAAAATTTTGATATCCCACAAAAAAAATCTTCACGAGGTAACAGACTAGTGACGAAAGCAATTTCTAGCCCCAAAATTTCTGATATGGGCATTCCCAGGATCGAGAACGCGACATTTGTATGTCTTTAAATGAAAAAAAATATGTCAAAGATTTACATTTCCAAAATTATTTTCCTACGTGTTTAATGCATTTTATCAACTATTTTTATTATAAAAGACATTTATTCATGATTAGTCGTTTTCGAATTATTTATAGAAAACATTGCATCGAAAACGCGTCGAAAAATAGAAGTCTGCAAAATATAGCGAGCAATTTGGATGAAAATATTCTTAATCCATAGTAAACCAATGTAGTTTTCCATTTTAGGAGTTATTTTTATATAGTTTTTGACATGCATTTCTATCAAATTTTATTTGAAAAAAACAAAGAAAGTAACTTCAAAACTTACAAAATTGTCTAAATTTAATTATTTTCTTTTATGAAGACTAATTTTTTGATGGTGGAAGAGAGATTTTGTCAAATAATCGTTATAATACATGCAAACCTTTTTGGAAATCAATTCTTTAGAAAACAGCTAAAAATATAGAAAAACTTAATTTATTTAATTTTGCAGTCGGTATGTGTTGTATAGTGGGTTATTTTATGTGGATATTGCTTATAGTCAATTTACACTGAGGCCGGTAAGCAAAAATCCTTAGCTAAAAGCGAAAGTCGTTTACACTGGTAAAAAAATCGATAAAAAGGCCGGTATTTTGTAATCTAATTATCAAATTTAAAATTGCCCATTGCAACATTTATATAAATTGTACATAAAATTTGGATGTTAATGTATATAACGGATCCATCATGTTTGTCCGACGTCTAGTTGGTTGCAAAGTTCAATCAAGGAGGTATTGACGGTTTACAAGATATATTTTGTGGTGGTTAATCGATTTTTAATCAATTTTTAGCCAGGGCTGCCACATTTTGTCAAAAAAATCGCCTTTTATGACGGCCTTAATAATAAGGGCTCGCCCTAATGCCTTTATATTTAAACCATAGCTTGCAAATAACTGTCGACCGTTTTTTTTCTTGTGCTCTCGTTGCGAGCACAACCGAAAAAGTTCATACTCTCTCGCTCTCGCTCTGAGCAAGAGAGTTTTGCTGTCTTCATTTCTGTTTTCTGTTGAGCGCTTTTCGTTGAGCTCTTTTTATTTCGGTCGTTCAATGAGCAGTGCGTAAAGAGCGGAACGAGAAACGCTCGCACAAAGAGAGTCAGCAAAAGACCGATTGACCGAAAAACTCAACGCAAACGGTCTTCACATTTACTTTCGTTGTTGTTGCAATTAATATATTTCGTATGCAAAACGAACGCTTGTGAATGTATACCAATACATATGCAAAGAAATAATACAATTTGATTTAAAATTTTTTTTTTGTATTTTTATATATATTATATATATATTTTTTGTAACATTTTTTAGATATTATGTGTTAATCTTTACAACTGGTAAGGAGTTTAGATTTTCTGCACTAATCGAACTTCTTCGTTCACTTAATATAAATTAAATAATAATATATTAATTAATAATAATATTAATAATTAATAATAATAATATTAATTAAACGTTTAACGATTTGCTTGCCTATGCGTGTGAATGTATACCAATACATACGCAAAAGACTTTTTTCTTCACTGAACACGACAAAACGGTCTTGGAACAACCGAAACAAAACAGAATAGAAAAAAACGGTTTCGCTCTGAGCGCGAGCAAGCTCATTCGAGAACCCACGAAACGGTTGCTCTCTGAGTCTTTTCGTAAAGAGTCAGAGAGAGACACATATTTGCGAACAACGAGAAACGGTCGACAGTTATTTGCAAGCTCTGATTTAAACCCAACTGTCAAATTTTTGTGTGGTAAAGGCCTACTTAAGGGCCCTATACCGACATTTTTTCGTAACGGCGCCATACCGGCCTATTTATTTAATGTAAAAAAAGCTCACCCTTTTTGCGTACAGTGCAAAGTGACAATTTTCGTGTTTTTTTTTTTTTAATTAATTATATTTTCATTTTAAATTTTTAAATAAACTTAATATTGTTCGTCACAAAATTGGATATCAGAAATTTTGGGGCAGAAATTGCTTTCTTCACTATACTTTTACCTCGTGAAGAGGTAGTGAGATCTGTATCAGACAGACAGACAAACATGGTTATATCGACTCGGCTGTTGATGCTGATCAAGAATATATAAAAATAAGTATAAGGGTATATTGTGTTCGTTGGAATGTATGTACCAGGGAGAAGGAGGCATCTCCTATGGGGTCGGAGATACATACATTCCAACAAACACAATATACCCTTATACTTATTTATTATAAGTAACGGGTATAAAAAGAAAAACCCGAATAGGGGGTGATTTATTATGAATTTACTAGAAAAAATTAGATTGGGGACTCTTAAAGTTTATATTCAAAAAATCTTTGAAATTTCCATCGAATGGTCTGGTCAATTTTACTGCAAAAAATCTTAATAGAAAAATAATATCATAAAAAATGTATGATTTCGTTGGATATTTTGCGAAGTTTCCACTCCAAAAGAAGTTCAAGGCCAACTGGAAAACGACTTATTGAAATTAGGTGTCTGTGCAAGCTTGAAGACAGCAGGCAAAAATTAAAAAAGAAAAAAAATTGCGGAATTTAAAAAAACATTTTTTTTTCAACGGCCCACTAGACCAAGGTGAAGTTACTATGCATATACGAATTAAAGTTACTATATATGCAATTAATTGCATCATGGTCTAGACCAGTGGTCGGCACCGACACACTTATATGTTTTATTGCCTTAGTGCGCAAATTAACAGAATATTTACAGACGTCAACCATGTGCTGATGATTCATATTGCGTCGCCTCAAGAGCGGCATTACAGCGTACAGCCCTATAGCAGCGACTAAACACCAAATGTCGTAGCAGCAAGACCACACGAACGTTCTGTACGTGTGCAGGCAGCGCTGCGGCAGACCAAATCCCTATGCACGGACCAATGGAAGTGCCGACTGTACGACACGGAAGGACGAACATGGCTAAATCAACTTGGCTGCTAATACTTATACAAAAATTTAAAAATGTTTGGCGTCTGTCAGCACCTTTGCATTAAAGACACAGCTAATGCAATATAGACAGGTATTTGTCTTGTTCTATTTTTGTCAAACTCATTTGGGATGCAGGAGATTTCGAATGCAGCATTACCACTCTTTTACAATATTTGTATATTTCATATTGAAGGCACTAATAAATTAAGCTACAATTGCAAAAATACTAAGCAATAATTGAAAACGCATAACAACATTAAAAATACAAATATGCACTGGATATATACCATAATGTTGTTTATTTTCGTTTCTAATAAAGTACATGTAAGGTCTTTATTATGATGAGTTAGACCATTAATGCTCGCGCTTTACGAACTCTCAGACTTTAAACTCGTTAGTGCTTCCAGGAATTTATTCGGTTTTAATAAAAAATAAATACAAACGAAGTATTAGTTATAAAACAGTAACAACACAATGAATTATACTGAGAATAGAGATGTCAGAAAGTTCGATATAGTGATGGCTTTCGAAATTGTGATATCGAAAATTGTTCATCGTAGTTCAATTGAAGAATTTAGGTCAGTAGTTACATTTTGATGAACGAACTAATTTTTAGTCAATAGATCCAGTGCTGCCAGAATCTTCGAGTCGAAAATTGCTAGATTTGGAAAAAAAAGTTGCTGGAAATTGCTAAAAATTTTATTACAATTGCTAAAAAGAATACTAAATAATTAAAATATTTGTTTTCAACAATTGTATGTATGAATTTAGGAAAAAAAAATCGACATTGAAAATAGTTAAATTTAAATGGAACATAATTTCAAATCTTATGCAATTATATTAACAGTTAATTGAAGGAAATTTATAATGTATCTTATTCTTCAGCTTTACTTAAATTAGCGTACTTCTGCTTTGTCAGTTGTTATGACTCGGCTTGTTTCACTGGGGCAACGTTGGATAGCTCATCACTACAGGGTAGGGTTTTTGACCAGTGCCCGCCGAGCGCACAATCACAATTATCGATTCCTACTCTGTTATGTTCATGGTTTATCGTTTGTGCCAGTTTGATGTTTTTGTTGTTGTAGTTCATTAATTATCGGCTCTGCCGATATATTTGGTTACTTAATTAAATAATTAACAATCGAAAGGTTTTTTGCGGCTAAATTAATAATGAATGGGGGTGGCGACCCTGTAAGGTAGGAGAGAGAAAGAGAGCGAGTGCATTTGGTTGCAGCAACGGTTTTTGGATAAACCAAAAAGGGAAGAAGGAGGAATGATGAAAATGTCCGTCTAATTATTGTCATAGAGGGGGAGGCAGGCCAACATGAGGGAGATGACGTTGAGGTGGTCATCTCAGGCAGGGCGGGTACGCCTAGGTCCGGAACCGGGATCCTGTTTGGACGAGAGGTGGATCAGTGTTGAGTTCTGTGAATGTTTATTGTTTCCTTACTGTTTTGTCGTTTATTGCAGGTTTTGTTGTCGTCTGTTGTTGATTTAAGCGGAGTACTCTCGAGAGAAAAAAGTTGTTCGCGAGGTGTCAACTCTATATCAAAAAAACGCTGTCGAAATTAGGTAGAAGAAAATTCAGCAGCGGTTTAGCTGAGCAGTCCTCAGAAAAAAAATTCAGAGTTGCCAGATCTAAGGGGTTGTCGGTTTCCAACACTGTTAGTGAAACAGCTGATTTTCGCTAGGCTGCCTGTAAGAAGAATGCAATTTTCAATCCTCTTACACCCCTTGGCAAAAATGGCAGCCATTTATTTGAAAACAAAACAAAATGTTTGGAGTTATTCAACAAGAATACAAAATCTACAATATAGGATACAACTGAAACCATCTTTGCACCCTGAATATACAAATTTTTTTTTATTTTTATTAAAAAAGTGCAGAAATCTGCAAAATATATATATTGAGTTTCCAGACATATAATATCCTACATTTTCCATTCACCATGGCTCTTCAATGTGTTCTAATCAGTTGTGTGTTTTTTTAATTTAAACAAAGCGCGCAACTGTCGCAACAGAGTTACCATTATACTTTAGTTAATTTTTGTGAGTTGCATTGGCAACACTGGCTTTTTCTAGGGCCTAGCAAATGACTGGGAGTTTTTCGCCAGCGAAGACAAACTTTTTCTGAGTACTCACCTTTATGTTGTCTCTTTTTTGTAGTGCTGTAAAGTTCGATATGTCAGCAGATATTTTGTGTATCGATGCTGTTATCGATTGTTTGGACTGCGGGCCAGGGATGGAACTCTACCCTGAGAACCGATGAGCCAGCCGGCGCGGCCCAAGGAAAAAAAGCAGTTCATAACAACTCTCAACGATCACAAACAAAATACGACACAACATCGATACACAACAAAAACCAAAACACCGGACACACATATCGGTGGCTTCGGTCTTATGCCGCAGCGTACCCGCCCTTCCTGTGTCTGTCACATTTAAATTCAAACTTCATTGCGCTACCCAACAATGTTTGCGACGACTACCCTACTCCATGGCGATGCGATCCCCCTCCCTCATGTTATGAACATGTTTGTATCGTTTGTGCCAGCTTGATGTTTCTGTCGTGTTTAGTTTAATACTTAATTTATACTGGCTGCATCATTGATGATATCGCATCATTTCAAAGGTGCGAGAATTATTTCGTATAAAAATTAAGCCGGGAAAACAAAAGTAATTTGAAAAAAAAATCAAGAATCGTGAAAAACAAAAGAAGCGCTAAAGAGTGTTAAAGTTTCGTGAACTTTCTGATTCAGAGATGAAAGTACAAGTTAGTAATAAATACACGTAATAATAATTTAAGTTATTTTTAACAACAATTTTTATTTAGATGCAAATTTAAACACCTCACCTTCTCTTTACGGACGAGGTCAGCTATTTATCAAT
The DNA here is from genome assembly GCA_951394115.2 of Drosophila phalerata. Lineage (NCBI taxonomy): Eukaryota > Metazoa > Arthropoda > Insecta > Diptera > Drosophilidae > Drosophila > Drosophila phalerata. The sequence continues at coordinate 5,730,911 of OX596006.1, read as the reverse complement.
GTTGGCAGTAGAGGCACAACCAAAGAAAAACGCTGACTTCGCTGGCAGAGATTTTGGAGCATTTGAAGGAGATGAAAAAGACCTGCAGAGAGCCAGGTAGAAATTGCTTAAAGTCGAGGCACCTTTGATTAAAAGCAGATCCTGCCGATATCCATTTTAAGAATTGTTATCAAAATAAAAACTCATAAATTCAAAGACATCGAATTTTTTGCTTGCTTCTGCGATCTTCCTCAGTGAAATCCAAGCATGGCTATTTCCTGACATTGGTAAGAGCTGCTGCCAAATCTTTCTCTTGTAGGAGGTTGTCGTCATTTCTAGCAATGATGAAATTGAGCCTTACGGAGGCCTTCAAATGGCCTAAGCTTTCTACCCGAGCCTTCAATCCTTTGGTGCACATTTCATTCCTCCTTTACGAGCTCCATTAGCTATTGGTAAAGGCATTGTAAATACCGAATGCACCGTTTAAGAGAATTTCACTCATTTTGGATCTATTTCAATTTAGGAATTTTCGTTTCGTTTACGTCTCGAATTGTTTTTGACACTGACAGCAGTTCTTAATGATGCGACTTCAATGTAAACACTTGCATAATTTTTTCGCACCTTCGACAATGATGCGACCAGTATCATTTGGGTATAATTATCGGCATAGTCGATTTATTTTGCTATTTATTTAAATTATGTGTATATCAATAGGTTCTGGAGGCTAAATTATTGTACGGTGGGGTGGCGACCCTTTGATTTCGACCAAAAGAAAGAGAGAGAGCCAACGCATTTTTTGCAGCAACGGGGATTTGAAATTAGGGAGATAGAGAAGAGAGGATTAATTTTCAAGACCAAGTTGCTGTCAAAAATTGCAAGGGGGTTCGACATTGACAGCGGTCAGGAGCGGTTGCCTTTGGGCAGACCTAAATAATTTGGCGGTGACGAGTCTCTGCGTCTCACCAAAACTTGTGCTGAAGCCGCGTCAACGCAGAGACGTCTGACAGCAGCACCGTTTGGCGCAACGTTCCCGTCAGCATCAAAGCAACGTCACAGCAATCATCGTCGTAGCAGAAGGCACGAGAGAGTCCACTCCAATTGTCCACTACACATTTGGCCAAAATCCTAGTACGTAGAGCAGAAAGAGAAAATTCCATTTTGTGTCCCCTGTGCCGCCAAGAATTCAGTCGCTGTTGTTTTGTTTAAAAAAATATCAATATTTATTAGCGCATTGCGCGTAATGGAAAACAAATTAAAAATTATACATGAAAATTCAAATATAAAAGTCGAACACAGAAAGTAATTATACAATTAAAACTTCAAAATACTTAAATTAAAACTTATTAAAAATTAAATAATAGGAGAATTAAATCAAATTTATAATAAAAAATCAGATTTAAGAAAAGTTAAGTAAAGATAAATTGAAAGTAAAGTAATAGAAAATTTAAATTAAATCTGTATAAATTAAAGCAAATGGTTTAGGAACAACAAACAATTGCAAAAGTAGTCAATCAAAACAAAATCTAAATACATATGTATTAAAATACATCCGTCACCACTTAACGATCGCCCCCCTTAAACCACCCAGAGAGCTCTTTAGGCAGGTTAAGGTAGACTTAAGCGATTCACATATTATTATATACAAACATATTTACATTGACATTCACAAACATTTTAACAATTATTCAAAAACTTACCTGCGTGAATGCAAACATATATATATAAATACTGATTTCAGCGACGTCTCCGCAGTAGCGTCTTGACGCATTATTGGCAAGTTATCAAAAATCCGTTGTGTTCCTGATCTGTTCGTTGATTTGTTTCTTCATTGTTTCCTTGTTGCCGAATCGAAGTTTGAAATTGTACATACCTGTAAATATAAAGAATGTTAGAAATTAAGAATGTTAGATATATAATGATGAGAATAATACTTGCCTGAATATGAAGACGTCCGAGTAATTATTGCTGTAGGGGGAAGGGAGAAACATGGAAGCCAACACAGGATGAGGTGGGTCCATTCGGTGGCCAACATGAGGGAGATGACAGTGGAACTGGTCCTCAAAGAAATATTGAGGAAAAGTTGAGGGACTTTCCCTGGTCATTGAGGAAACATCGAGGAGTTTGTATGAAAATGTTTGAGGAATTTAACATTGAGAATTTAACATTCCTAGGAACGAGGAATGATGAAGAGCTTCCTATACATTTCTCAACGTTTATTGATTTATAGTGTTTTACATTTTTGTTTTTTTCATGGCTCTAGAGGTTCTAGAGGTGTTCGAACCGGGTTTCCCGAACTGAAAAGTTCTCTTTCTTGGCGACTCTAACCATTGAGCCATGGGCGTTGAAATTTTTTGCCTAACAATAATGTACCAATTGGTTCCAATTTTGATGTTTCAAAAAAGCAGCGGCCATTTAACGCCGGTAGAATTGTTACAACTCTAACAATGAAACGTCAAAAAAATTACAGCAACATCAAGGAAACGTAAGGGAAAATCAAGAACAGGGTTATTGCAGGTTTTGTTGTCGCCTGTTGTTAATTAATGTTGTCTTTTTTTTGTAGTGTTGTAAAGTTTGGTAGTTCAGCACAGTGCTGCCATAAGTCGATGAGAAATTTAGGATGGACAGACCCTGAAAAAAGGACAAAAAAAGGACAAACATTTTTAAAAGCGACAGAAAAATAGGACAAATCACTAATTCACATTTTTTTTTTAGTTTTTATGTGCAGAATCGGAACAATTGAGTAATTAACCCGAATCGTCCTGAGCAACATTTTTTCGAATTTCTTAATGAAAATTTCAGGACTGATAAATTTGAGTTCGCTGAATCCGAAAAACATATTCATTTTGTTTGTCCTTGTCAGGATAATCGACAGGACCATTTTTTCGGCTGTTACCATATGGTAACGCTGGGAAGTACAGGGTACAGGTTTTCTTAATGCTACAAAATACAAATGTTTGAGAAAAAGTCTAATAAACACAACTTAACTCAACAGGGGGGCTCTTCCTTGATATATAGGACTAAATTTGGGTCAAATCGGTGCAGTATATCGTATATATAACACAACTGTCATAGGAACAATCGGGGTCAAATTCACCTTTAGTATGAAAAACTTTTTTCTATTCTGAGATATCTCAACCAAACTCTTAGAATGTGTGTCTTATATGTTGCTACACATCCTGACCAAATTTGGTTCAAATCGGACCATTATACCATATAGCTGCCATAGGAGCAATCATATTTTGTAAACAAAACAATACCTAAAAGCGAAAAAATGTATGGAAAAAACCTGTACCCTGTACTTCCCAGCGTTACCATATGGTAACACGAAAATAAAAAACGCAAATTAAGCGAAAAAAAGTGGTTTTTATTTAGAATTTTTTTCATAATTAATAAGTGCACTCTTTCACCTTTCTAATGATGTGTGCATTGCATATAGTTCAGTACTAAAATTAGTCAAACGGCTTAAATTTACTTGCGACGAATTGCCAAATGCCGTTTTTTTGCACTGCAGAATATAATGAGCAACTTAAAGCTCATTTTTCGATAAGCTAACTTCAAGAGATTTGTTCAATCAACTTTTTATTAGTTAGAGACAACAATTTACTCTTAGAATATCAAATAAAAGTTAATCTGACGTTAATATGTTGTCTAAAAATGAAGTTTTAGTAAATACCTATTGCTTGTTACCATATGGTAACGCTGGGAAGATTCGGGTTAAGACAATAATTTTAAGGTCTCGTCAATATCTTCCTAGTCATCAGTCGTGCTGCAATATATTGAGGACGTTCCAATCAATGTCAAATATTTTTGGAGAATTCTTCTTTCGGCATTGTGCAAACTTTTCTGAACTGGCGCCAAATGAATTAAAACACAGCCGATAGCTCGAACCGATATATTTAATTTAACACGTTTACAAGCGAATGGCCATTGCGAAATGGAAAACAAAGCTAACAGCGATGCAACTTATTTTTTTTATAATAAAATGGATATTATAAGTGAATATTTAAAAAGAATTACAAATAATAAAAAAGGACAGATTTCCGGATAGGGGACGTTTCAGAAAAGTTGAGGAAAATTCATTTTAAAAAGGGACAAATCTGTCCGGAAAAAGGATGATATGGCAGCACTGGTTCAGAAGATGTTTGTGTATCGATGATGTTATCGATTGTTTGGACTGCGGGCCACTGATGGGACTCCACCTGAGTACTGATGATCCAGCCGGCGCGGCCCACTGAGAAACAAAGCAGTTCATAATGGTGCACTTACACTAGTTCACCAACACATCAATTTTGATGACAACGTGATCAATCTTAGTGTAAACAGCGGTCAACTCAGTCAGCTGTTGCGTTGACTGCAAATTGACATTGCGAAAAACGCCTGTTGACATTGTGAGTGTAAACATAGTGTAAACGCTTCTTGTCTACAGTTGAAGTCAAAATGGCCACGTTGACAATGACAATTCAAATTGACTTCATGTTCGTTCTTTTTTTATGCGTTGACAAACATTGTGTTTATATTAAAGGTGGCAGCACATTAATTTTGGCATCAATTGTATTTGCTTAACATTTTCTCTGATTTTAACTTTAATAAAACTTACAATAATTTTGAATAAAATCAATTCCCAAGTACATTATTAATTGTTGATATATATAAATATTTATATATATAAGTATGTAAACGAAGCAATTTTCGTGATTTAAAACTAAAGCCGATCACTACCGAAAGCTATCGATGGCCCATCGATAACTGGCAACATAAAATTGCAATTTTAATTGCTGCAACAATCAACAATATTCAATTGTAGAAAATAAAAAATCAGCTATTGAGTTTGCATTTCGAGTTCTTGCTCTTCATCCTCTTCAAGACATAAAATAAAATAATTATGCCTGTCACCATTGAAAACAACTTGCGAATTTAATACAATGTATGTTACTTATTAAATAATTAATAGTTATTCTTTAATTTTGAGAATACATCGAAATTTGTATGAGCTTTCACCATATTTTATTTCAAACATTTAAGTACGGTTGATACATACACAATATCGATGTCAACTCTACAGCATTGGCAACTTGAACGGCAACAAATATTGTTGACAACTAGTTAAAACAGCTGTCAACTTCATCGCCAACCCGTTGCTAGTCCTCGCGTTGACCAACTGGAAAAGTCGTTGACAAGCATGTTTTTTGGTCAACTAATTTAAGCGCAAGTAATGCGTTGACCTTGGTTGCCAATTGTTGTCATTGCTCGAATTGACGCTTCGTTAACCATTATGGTGCACTTACACTAGTTGACGCAGCGTCAATTCGAGCAAAGGTCAGCACAAGGGCTAGCATCGGGTTGGCGATGAAGTTGACAGCTGTTTTAACTAGTTGACAACAATATTCGTTGCCGTTCACGTTGCCAATGCTGGAGAGTTGACATCGATATTGTGTATGTATCGAACGTTCTTCAATGTGTGAATTTAAAAATTTTGTAAGCAGTGCTTAGTAAACGCATACACATTTCGATGTATTTTCAAAAATAAATAATATTTATTTATTAAATAATATGTAATTTAAATTGTTCTCTATTCGCAAGTTGTTTTCAAAAGTCACTGGCGTAATTATTTATAAATTATAAATAGCTGCATACTTTTATAAGGACGTTTTCACAGATATGTCAACCAGAGAAAAATCGAAATATTTATTAAAAACTCACATCTTGCTAAATTTTTTTCCAGAAACATGTTCAAGTTATTTATTTAAACAATTTATACATGAATTAATTAACTTGGATGAATATACCAACAGCATCTTTGACTGAAATCAGTTTTTCTATATTTTTGCTCATTTTCTTAAAAAAAAATGATCCTATGTATGTATAATAACGAATTTTTGACAAAATATCTCTTTCTCCAACAAAAATTAATCAAAAGGCAAAGAAAAAATTCGAATTTAAATAATAAAGCTAGTTAATGACTATAGAAGTTTTAATATATTTCATAAAATGTAAAAAAAAAAATAAGGAATAAATCGTACGTTAGTGACATTACGTTAGTGACCGGTACTTTATTAATTTCTTGTGTTTATACACGATAGAATGCTACAATATTCCTCTTTAACTGAAATGACTCGCCTTTGAATATTCCGTTCCAATTCGCAGTCGACTTCTATTTGGCGTACGATTGCTACCACATGTTTGCTTTTATTATGGAAACTAAATCTTGATGAATCCTATATTTTACACTATACATAGAACTAACAAAACGCTATCGAACCGCAAAAAAAAAGTTGAGGAAAACTTTCGTTTTCTGTCTTTTTTAAACATTAAAAGAGTGCGAGCGAACGCTAGTGACCCGTGGAAATGCCCATATATAAATAATAAAATATATATACAATTAATAATGTACTTGTAAATTGGTTTTATTTAAGTTAAAATCAGAAATTTATATTTAAAAAATTTTAATCAAAAATACGCGTTGATTGATACCTCGATCACCCAAATCCGATAACTGGTTCAAAAGATAATTAAATTTGAAATTTTAAGTGGACTTCTCAAAATGAGATGAAAAGTCAGTTTGTTTGTTTGTATCAAAGCGCTAAAAAAGCTTAAATGTAATGATGGGTATTTATTCCTTTTCAAAAATCTAGAAATGTTTGTTCTACGACTTTTTGAATTTCCCGCTAGTTTAGCGGGAAAACGCTACTCCGATAGTTTGAAAACCATAGAAGCTACAGATACGTGCTATATATCATTGGAAAGGTGAGTTTGAGGTCTTTTTGACGTACCTTCAAACTTTTTTTCTAAAGTACTCAGGTAACATTTTACAGGTGAAATAAGGTTTTTTAGCTTATATTTTGGCGATTTCTGACAATATTATATTAAATTTGAGTATGTTGTAGTACGTAAAATTTAGCGTTTTTTGGTATATGACACATACATTTTGGTTGAGGGGTTTGGAAGATATTACCTGTTAACTGAAAATATACATTTTTCTATCGGTCGAAAATCACGTTTTAGTATTAAAAACTTTTTTTTTTTTTATGAGATATCTCAACAAAACTGATACAATACGCATTTTACATGGTTTTATATATCCTGACCAAAGTTGGTTCAAATCGGACCACTATATCAAATAGCTGTCATAGGACCGATCGGGTCAAAATTATGTTTTAGTATGAAAAACTATTTTGTTTTATGAAATATTTTAACCAAATTGATAGAATATGCATTTAAGTTAGTTTTATACATCCTGACTGAAATTGGTTCATATCGGACCACTATATCATAAAGCTGTCATAGGACCGATCGGGCGAAGATCAAGTTTTACTGTGAAAAACTTTTTTGTTTTATGATAAATCTCAACCAAACTAATACAATATGCATTTTACATGGTTTTATATATCGGACCTCTGTATCATATAGCTGTCCTAGGACCGATCGGGTCAAAATTAGGTTTTAGTATGAAAAACTTTTTTGTTTTATAAAATATTTTAACCAATTTGATAGAATATGTATTTAAGTTAGTTTTATAATTTTAATCAAACCACTATATCATATAGCTAACATAGGACCGACCGGGCGAAATCCAAGTCTTAATATGAAAAGTAGACAGTAGTAACGCGAGCGAAGCAAACAGGGGCGGAGTCTCTTTGTTATATATTTAACTATCTCCCTGCATTAATGATAAAGTTAAAATGTCAAAGGCAAAAAAAATTGCAAAAATTTCTGATATCTCAGAAAAAAAACCTCTACACGAGGTAAAAGTCTAGTGTCGAAAGCAATTTATAGCCCAAAAATTTCTGATATCCAATTGTGTGACGAGCAAAATTCAGTTCATTATAAAAATTTTAAATAAATATATAAATTATTTTAAAAAAAACACGAAAATTGGTATTCGGCACTGTGCAAAAAGTAATTTTTATGTACAAAGAAGCTCGCCCTTTTTGAGTACAGTGCACAATGCCAATTTTCGTGTTTTTTTTTTTAATAATTTATATTTTTATTTAAAATTTTTATAATAAACTGAATTTTGCTCGTCCCACAATTGGATATCATAAATTTTGGGGATATAAATTGCTTTCGTCAATAGACTTTTACCTCGTGTAGAGGTTTTTTTTGTGGGATTTTGAAAATACAACGAAATGTGTAAGTGTCTACTAAGCACTGCTTACAAAATTTTTAATTTCACACATTGAAGTACGATCGATACACACACAATATCGATGTCAACTCGCCATCATTGGCAACGTGAAAGGCAACGAATAATGTTGTCAACTAGTTATAACAGCTGTAAACTTCATCGTCAACCCGTTGCTGTCCGTTGGATGTCCTTCGTGAGCTAGCTCCAACACCCTTTGGCGAAGTGTTGTCGGGATAATTAGTCATGATCCTCTTAAAAGGATATTCCCTAGCATTGAGAGCTCGTACCGAAAAGGGTAAAAGTTGTTGGATGTACAGGAATCCCAAATATCAGTATCCAGACAGGAGCTGGCGTCAATAATTTCCTTATCACGATCATTTTCTTGAGATATGTCAGATATATTCAACGCTGCAGGAACCGAATGTTCGATAACCCGAAATATATTATTCTCATCATTTTGCCATGAGGAGTTTGTTGGTGTCAATTCTCAGAGTCGGGACAGGGCACCTGAAATATTTTCTTTCCCAGCATTATATATGACTTTTAACTTGAATGCTTGTAGACGTAAGAGCCATCTTTCTATTCGAGCTGGAAGCTTCGAAGTTGGCTTGAATATTTTTTCCAGCGGTTTGTGATCCGTTACCAGTTCAAATTCCAGTCCTGCCAGGTAGAAGGCCGAAGAAGGTCGAAATAGGCCAGATTTGGTATTTTGGCCAAATGAGATTTAAGGTCCTCAAAATCTCTTTTCTCTGTTTCGCCCCAATCCAATTTGTAGTCTTTTTTCAGCAACCGCCTCAATGGCTCGGTACGATTGGCTAAATCCGGTATGAATTTTTCCACGTAGGTGACAAGACCCAAAAAACTCCGAGTCTCCTCCTTATTTTTGGGATCCCTGAATGAGAGTGTTGTTGCTACTTTTTCCGGATCAACCTCAATGACTCTATCTGACAAGACATGGCCTAGGAATTTAACTTCATGTGTCTTCCAAACGCATTTGTCGTCATTCAAGAAAACATTATTCTCGTCCAATATATTTTTGATCTTCTTGACAGCATTATAGCATTATGATCACTTTCATTGATTCCAAATATGATGATATCATCAATGAAATTCAGGACATTAGAACATGGTGCAAGCAGCTCCTCCAGTCTTCGTTGGAAGATTTCGGGTGCGGAGTTAACTCCGAACATTAATCGTTTATATCGGAACAACCCGCGAGGGGTTATGAACGTCGTTATGGCCCTGCTAGCTTCGTCAAGTTCCAGTTGATGGTAAGCATATTTGAGGTCCAGACGAGAAAAATATTTTGCATCTCTTAGCTTGGTCATGAATGTCTCGAACACGGGCAATGGATAGTTCTCTCTTAAAATTGCTCTATTGGCTAGTCTCCTATCGATGCATATTCGAAGATCCCAATTTTCTTTAAAAGCTATGACCATAGGTGAGATCCAAGGCGAATGACCCATCACTGGTTCAATAATGTCAAGAGCAAGGGCTTCCTCCAGTTTGGCAATAACCTTATCCTCCAAAGCAATCGGTATACGCCTCATTGGTTGCTGGATATGCTTTATATCTGGATCAATAGATAATTTGACTGATAATCCTTTCCATTTTGGAAATGGAGATGTGTTCTCTATTTAATGGACTTCCGAGTCGCAATACTTTTAATTTGATTGCTGTTTCCTTGTCCAATAGTGATTGTTTTCCGTTTTCAATAACAAAAAATGGAGCAATCACTTTGGGATTACGAAGACAGATATAGGTGCATAAAAAACACAAATTACCTGCAGAAATGGTTGGAACAGTTTGGTCGGACGTTGAAGATCGTTGCTTTTCGATTTTGCAAGATTGACCAATCTTTCGGGCTGATGAGGTTAAAATGAGACCCCGAGTCAATTATCATGGAAACTTCTCTGCCACCTACTTGACATTTGATTATTTCGTCTTCTTCATCACTTAAGATCTTAAAGCAATTTCTTCCAGGTTTCATATCGTTTTCTTCCTCTACCCAACGCACGTTGGATCGCTATCGTTTTGTAGTATCAGTGTAATTTTCGCTTTTCCTGATCGCTTCAAATTGGTTCTACACTTGAGTGCAAAATGACCTATCCGTGTGCACTTATTGCATTTTTGCTTTAAAGCCGGACAAGTATGACTACTATTATTATGGCCTTTCCGCCTACTTCTGCCACACTCAACTTGCATATGGGATGACTTTATGTTTGTGGATGTCACCCTTTGTATTCCCTCTGTATTCAGATTTGGGCGCATTATTTCAGACTGCTTGGTGATTTCCTCCTCCATTTGACAGACATCAATGATTTTGGATAAATTATACTCCTTTTCCAAGAGTTTCCTCTTAATAATGTGTCATTGATTTTATCCTTCAAGCAAATCTCCTCAATCTCGGCTTTAGTCGTTCCAAAATCGCATTTTTGAATCTGGTGACGCAGCCTTAATACAAACTTTGCAAACGTTTCGCCTTCTGTGGGAGAAAGGCTTCTAAACAGATGTCTTTCAAAAGTTGAATTTTGTTTTGGTGAGAAAAACATATTTAACTTATCAATCATAATTTGAAATACATCTGTCGGGTCATCTTTTGAAGTTGCTGTTATCACCGCTCCAGGCAATGAAAATGCCACCGTCTGCAATTGTGAACCACCAAGGTGCAACAACTAGTTCCTTTACCGGGCAGGTGAAGTGATCTCGTCGGCTTCCACATATATTTGAAAAGCTCGTAGCCATTTCTCCCATTCAACGCGCAAAAGGGACTTCTCAATCACCTCGCAAAGGAATGGCTTAATTACGTTTTCTGTCATCATTATGGAGCGCTGAAAATTGAGCAAAAATTTTTTTTTTTTATTTATTTGGCAAACTGCCTCTGATTTTGTCAGATCGGTTTTAAATAATACTTTTCACATATGTATATTCATACTATACATATTTATCATCAAGTACTTAAAGTACAGCTCCTGACCCAAGTCAGCTTATAATTCTTTTACTCAACTCGTACTTTTAGTACAGCCCCTGACTCTTGATCAGATCAAATAATAATCTTCGACTGTATAAACTTACAGACCCTGACCTTTGTCAGATAGTATATACTTTAGTTTAAATATTCGGCTAGCACTTTCAGTGAAGCCCCTGACACTCGGTCAGATTGAAAATTCATTATATTTCTTATTGCTCTCTCTTCTGTTACTTTCTCTTTTTTTTTATTAGGCTGACAGCCACGACGAAACTCAAATGCATCAAATGCATATACATGTGTTTTAATTACGAAAGTACACTTTTCTCTTAAATCGAAAAGCGCTCTCTTCCTTTGTAAACTCTTATGCCCGCATTCAGTTCCTCTTTCCATTCTCTCCCCGAACTCCTCTCACTCACTCACCGATGTGCGTTCACGTTTACCCGTTTATTCCAACGTCACATCCACGAACGAATGAACGAAAGGATAAGAAGAGAGAAGTACAAGAAAACTAACTCGAACTAACGGAACTGTTGCAAGATAACACACAAAAATTTTTTTTTTATCCACGCAGAAGAATTTTTTTCTCAGAGTTTTATTAGTCTAAATGTTCTTTTCTGTTGTTATTATTTTATTATTTCTTTTCACTTAGGCTTACCTCGTCGCCAATGTAATAGCTGGATACT